>JAMKCH010013404.1:0-26002 GCA_023653785.1 Ophioderma brevispina | reverse complement strand
TTATTTTTTTCACATTAAGACCCGGAAGTAAACCCTTTAGTGACCTTGACCGCATTTGGTGAGGAGTAACTTTGGTGAAGGGTATTAAGCTGCTTCATATGCATGGAGTTCACGGACCATGCTAACTTCCAGTTAGCTAATAGGAATTTTGAAGATTTTTTTCACCATCAGAACGTACAGTGAACCCCTAATGACCTTTGATAAAAATTGTGTACAACCCTTAGACAACGACTAATGTCGAGTCACATGACGAGCCATGTCACCATAACGGGTTGTTTGTAGAAGAAAGATGATTTAAAGAGTCCGACGATGTCCTTTAATTAATCGGCCCACGTGAACCTTGACCCCAACCTGGGTACACCGTAGAAGGGTCTGGGGTTAGTGGTTCTTCTGAAAACATCTGGGGTCATAGCATTATTCTGTGGCAGAAGATGTATTTAAAGAGTTCCGACGAGTGCACCTTTAATCAGCCCACGTGACCCCTACGAAAGGTCAAAGGTCAAACTATGTACACCCTGGGTAGCTTGTGGTCAGTGGTTTTCCTGGAACGATTTTGGCTGTAATCGGAGAAAAGGTTGCAGAAGAAGGTAAAAAGCCAAAGCGTCTGAAGAAGAAGAAGACACGATGAAGGAGACGGAAAACTAAACAGCACAACACAATATATTCGCATGTTAAAGTGCAACGAGAGATTCACATATCAGATGTCCCTTAAAAAATCGAAAGTACTACTTTTTGTCCTATAAAGCTTTCATCAAAATATTCCCCATCTGAAACACGATTGGGCTTAGAATGTTTCTTTGGTACAAACGAATTTATAATTTCGTTATAGGAGCAAATACGAAATTAGCTATGTTTTACAGTGAAATGTAAGCAAATCAAAATCCCCCTTTTCCTCTCTTTAGACATTCTGTAGCTAATCAAAATTACAGGTATAAGAAATATATTGAGTGGTTAATCTATATCAAATTACTATTCTGACACAATTTGGATGTCTCAAAATCTCTTTGCACATGCGATATAAAAAAAATAAAAACTCTAAAACAAACCCAAAATGCACGATTATTGTTTTGTCTGTACCTTGTCATTTTTAGTTCTTGGAGACGACACCAACGAAACCCAAGAGGAAGATGTCAAAACGCTACCGCAGTGATGGTGGAAATTCCAAAACCCCTGGAGAAGAGTCGGCGTATTTGACGTATGTATGGATATGATAATGATAGGTGGACTGAGAGGGTGTTATTCCGGAGATCCCGGCAAACGTGAATCTAGAGGCAAGTACTGTAGGAGGCGCGTTGAGTACATCGAGCGCCGTCATTGAAGTGCCTAAATGGCCAGACGATTTTTTTTAAAATTACATTTACCCCGGCCTTTACATCATACAAAAAGAAGTTTTCTATGGGACTGCTGATCAAAAAGTGAGGAGAGAGAGAGAGGCGGCAGAGATGGGGGGGGGGTAGAAACTTTCTTGCATGGCCCACTACCAGCCGAACCGACTATAGAGCATGCTGGGTGTTTCAGTGATTCATTGCTAAAAAATCTGGTCCACCATGTTGACAATTTGGTCATTTGGTGATTTTAATCGTGTACTTGGGCCCACGTTGTTTTATTTCCTCTGGAGAGTTTTCAATGTGAAAGAAACATGCTAAAGTGTCGGTTTTCCAGTGACAAGTGATATAAGTTCTGTATACATGACAATGCACAAAACACCCGGGGGAAGAGATTAAAGCAACACAACGAAAGAAATAACAAAATAAGAGTGAAAAAAACCAAGAAACCAACCAAACCAAACAAACTAAACTATCTTAAAATAGTAATCGTTGTTTTAGGGTTGTCTCTCACTAAAAATCAAATACTGCACAGCCAGTTTCCTATAACCCATCATATCCAATGGGCATTGCGATATTCTGTGCGCTGGGAACCTTACATATTTAAAGTCGAAAGGCGTGATTTTAAATATTCAAGAAAGGGAGTTTGCTTCTGACGATCGTCGTACTAGAGGTTCATGGGCAAATGAACACAAAGAATGTAACCCTGTCTACCTGAGCCTAATTTTTTGGAACCCAAAACTCCCGAAGGGGAGGGTAGTTGCCACCCCCTGTGATTTTCGTCTGACCATCCGATTCCTATAAATGGTACCACAGAACAGATTAGCCGCTTCTTCTTTCTAATGGTTTCCAATAAGTACGGAACATTCCCATTATGTCAATCTGGCGTCAGTAGTTGGGGAGTATGAACAATACTGGATATCGGGTGTAAATTGATATCATGGATTATGCGCAATTTTCTCTGGATCTGGAAATATATATAGCTTTCTATGGTTTCTAATTTCTCTTATAGTATGTATCGAATATATCCTAACTTTATTTATTATCATTTTGTTTTAAATACACTTGATCCCTTATTCTGATACGGTGTGTAGTTAGGATAATTGATACTAGTTTTGGCTGTCCTTTTTTGTGATAGTTCATGTTACTGGCCATTGTGACTTAATTCTAGACAATAACACACTCAATGTGTCGTATCTTATATGGAAAGAGGTGGACCACAGCGTCTATACATTGGTCCATTGGTATCAAAACCAAGTGTATGTGAGATGGCTCGGTCTGTGATGTCTGTCTAGGCACTTTTGTTCTCTCTCTCTGGATCCCCCCCCCCGGTGGTGGTTCGGCCACCCCCCCCCCCCCAAACACCGGCACTTTGGGGATCACCCTTAATTTACCTATTTACCCCGGGTGGATGTTTGTTTTGCATTAAAAAGAATCATAATCTGACAATTACAGCTGGAATGCTCTGTTGAAGTGAATTAACTTTAAGATTGTGCTCACTTACTAATTTATTCATGTTTCTAAGTACGAGAGGGTAGTTTGAGCATAAAAAAAACCATAAATCCAGTTCTTGGACATAGACAAGGTGTGATTCACGATTGCCGAGAGTGATAAAGGTTCGTCATCACACAAATACTGTGATCAATTATGACAATATATTGGGGCGGGATGTTTAAATATTATCGTACAGGATATGTAAATCGTCAAAGTGATTTTTCCATGTCTGTTTCAATATTGTCGCCAAATTTTGAATGAATGTATATATCTTGACGACGATTCTCTGAAACTTTTACTATGAAATACGCGAGGCTATAAACATGTATAATGATTAAGTGTGGTAGTAATTCGAAAAAAAATATGCGTGGCAGTTACGACCCGTGGCAGTAAGAGTCGCTTAAATTAGTTAGGTTATTTGCCCGATGATGAAACATCTTTAACCACTACGCAAGCGCTGAGGATTCTAAGGAATGGAACGCATATCTTCACTTCTTTTAGGCAGGGAATTTAGATATTTGTTGAGACGCCAAATCAAAATAAGAGATTGACAGCTTCTACAGACCCTGAAAAATTCTTATGAAGCTGGTGCTGTCTATAAAACGGAAGTCGTGAAGAGCCAAAAGGATTTCTTGTGGGTATGGGGGAAAACACAACAAAATTCCTCCACTGGAGCTGGAAAACGATTACATACAACATGTATATTGCCAGTTGAGTTTATCTAAGAGCGTATGTTGTTGTTGTTGTTTGTTTGTTCTTATATTTATGTGTTTCTTTAGTTTGTCTGGTTATCGTATAGTTGAAGATTAAAAATGACGTGTGAAATAAATTTAAAAAAAAATAAACCTTTGTTAAAATACCACACAAAAGTAAGTGCTACTTTTAATCATGTCATATGTCTTATTTTACACTTAATTAAAGTATAAATATTCAATCTCTTGACAGGAAAAATTGCTGACGTTTACTCACCAGCGGTGCCTATAATGGTAGTAAAAATACGACCGGGATGGAATAGCGTGTATGTGTGTGGGTCGTGTGAGTGTGGTGGAGTGACACGGTGGGTTGGTGGGTGGTGTGGGGGTGTGGGAGGGGGGCGTGGTAGGTGAGGTTGTGGTGTGTGGTCTTCTACACGTGTGGTAAAAACTTAGGTGTTGCAGTGCTCGTAAATTTCTTTTGAATGGGGGGGGGTTGATGAAATGTATGAAGGAAACGGGGTTGCGAAAAGATCCATTACTAGCCAGTGCGCACAAAGCGCGCTAAAAAATTTTGGTCCATTTTTGAGCTAATTCGTTAAAGTAATTGCTTATTAGAACAGAAGCGCGGAGAGCGCGCGGAAAATTTACAATTTTAACACTATTATGGTAAAATATGAGGTTATTGTGGTTCAACCATTATGACAGGCAAAGTCACGCACGACATGGGGGGGGGGGAATGGATCGTAAGATCCCCCATACCCCGGGATTTCCCGAGGATCGTGTGTCTTTTTATACGTCTTGTCACAGACACTATGAGGGAAATGAAGGATTCAAACTCCAATGTACTACAGTTCAATGCGTTCATTCACAAGTGTATTTCAAATATACACACCACCTGAGTTTGTGGTATAATATATGATACTAGAATACACAAGATCAGGTCATGTCAATGGCATGTACAAGTTACAAACCACTGAACGTTTACTTGGTTGATGAGCATGGTTGTAACTCATAATGAGAAGAAATGTTTTTCACAGGCGGTTAAAGTGGGTTTAGAGTTACTTTTTAGTGTGTTTACAACAAAACACAAAGCACAAGTAGACAACAGAGGGCGGGTGTGTAAGTGTAAATTGCAATGAGACATTTGTAATGTAGCACTGGCAAACAGATACATCTGCGTTTTCTGTGTTGTGCAGGGGCGGAGTGGTGTTGTGGCGTTCTGTGTCTGTTGTTTGTCTTATCTCTATCGAAGATGATGTGCAGGGGTCTTGTCCTTGTGTTTCTTCGTAGTGTTTTATTTTGTTGTTTCTATCATTTAATTTACTAGATCAAGCTCCTTCATTTACAGCGATTTTTTCGCTTCCCATTGCAGTGAGGGTGTTTGGTGCTTTGATTACCGCCAGTTGGCTGCATTCTATGTGTATCAGAATTAAGTTGTTATTTCTAACAGAAACATTGAAAGCAAAACAATTTATAAGCAATTTAAAAGGTGGTGTTACTTTATATGGGCCGATTTTATTGGATGTTTTCTCCGTAACTTGGGACGTATATGCCCCAAAAACATAAAGAGGTTTGAATCGGCTAATGGGCAAAAACCCATTACCAAATCTAGTTTTGATGGGGTAAAGAGGATGACGAGGTGGTAGATCGGGGTTCACCACTCTGTAAAAGGGACAAAGTGGACAGCAATTCGTGTTTAAAAATACAAAACAAGCGATTGAAATAGAAAACTGGAATAAATGATACTTTGACAAACGGGTAGATTTTTTACAGGAAGTGTCGGTAATACATGAAATGCTAGTATATTTTTACCAACAAACATGTAGAGAGCACGTGTAGCCAGTGGAAAAGCGCATGGCTTATGACAGTTAAATCACCGAGTTCGAGTCCCTGTCGTGTGAACAACGTGTTCTGCTCCGGGCAAGATAAACCAAACGGACAAAATGAGCTGTTATGGGTGATATTACCACCATCTTAAGGGATCACACGTGCGCTAACCACCTGACTAGCACCTATTTAGATTATTCTATCGCTCCTCTACCAACCCTGGCTGTAGCTTAATGGTAAGGGCGTCGTCACTAGTAATACGGAGGTTGCCGGTTTTTAGTCCGGCCAGCGCCACGTTGTTTTTTAACACTTGTGCGCTGGACATATCAGGAAAAGTTAGTAAATATTCATACTTGTCTTCCTGGGAGAAAAGTGTTCAAATTTCAACAACAGAAAAAATAGTATATAAAATAACGTTCGGGGGGAGTATCCGCTAGGAAAGAAAGAGATGGGACACTTTGGGACCTAGCACCTAATATAATTTCTATCGCGCCTCACCAACCCTGGCTTGTTTAGCTTAATTGGTTAAGAGCGCCCGTACTGCTATTATGGAGGTGCTTGGTTCGAGTCCGGCACAAGCGCAATGTTTGGGGGTTTTGGTTTCAACACCTGTTTTTGCGATGGCCTTATTAGGGGCAAGATATAAAAATATTGATTCAGACAACGTTGCCATGTAGATTAACTTTCACATTTCAATCGTTCACGTGTACTTTTTCATTGTTTTAAATTAACATTTACAAACATTCAATCAAGATTTTTGTTCTCCATCTGATTGATTTTGTTTTGCAGTTGTTGTCGTACGCATTTGTCGTGGTCAATGGCAATTTTATTAAAACAGTATTGTTTTATTTCTTTAGTTAGACGTCGGATACAAAGCAAGCCATCATCACATGGCGATCTGTCGGCCGAACCCCGAGTTAACAGGTAGATATCTGCGTATTTTTTCTAAACACGCCAAAAGATTGAAATTCACACACTGGATTAAAAAAAAGGTTTACAACCACCAGGCACTTGCGTCTCGTAATGACAAAACTGCGCTCCAATCGGTTATCTAGAATAGTGTGTTCGTTGGTGGAATTATATGGTTTGGATATGATATAAAGCCTAGTGAACAATTTCCTTATAGGAACAAAAATTAGAGCAGGGTTCACAGTTACTATGACATTGTTACATGTACGGCTGATACTGCGAAATGTAAAACGCGGGCTATAAGGTTATACTGCTGAAATAAATGATGCGAACAGTAAACATAGGAAGAAAAACACAACTTTGACATGTTACTCAACTGTGGACGCAGTTGAGTGCATGACTGCATATTTCGCATTTGTGAAAAAAATGAATTGGGTTGCAAGAAAGAATGAAGAATAAGGAGATGAGAAAGATTTTCACGGCCTGACCATTTTACCCCCATTCCAATGAGAGTTACACAGTTAAGGGGTTAGTTACATTATTTGTCTTAATGGTGACCAATCTTCTGAATCAGCCGTGAAAATCTTTCATATCTACCCTCATTTTGCCCCACGCAATTCAGTCTTTTTTAGTCATAGAAAGGTCGAAAATATGCGGATCTGAAGACAATCAACTGTGTCACAGTTGATAAACAGGTTAGGGGTCCAATTTTTTTTTTTTTTTTTTTTCATGCAACCAAATTTGTTTTTATTTCACGGTCTTACATGCGACCACAACCATGTAAGATACGAGAATCACACATCACTCACAATTCACGAAAGAACGTTGTGGGCTTGGGGGTCAGAAAAGCTTTGGCCGTAATGAATGCTTTTGTGTTTTTGCGTTGAATCAAATGTCGTGTAATTGTCACGAGCAAATATCCATACTATTTTTTCAGACGGATCACTGACATCCCAAATGACGCAAACTGAAAAGAAATCTGTTTCTCCAGCACCTCAGCGAACACGAAACCCTCCTGGGCCTGTCAACTTAGTCAATCTCAAGGAGTATATAAAAAGAAGAAGCGAGGAGAAGAACAGTTTTAAGGATGATTATCAGGTGATGCTCTATTAACGCTGTTCTTTCTCTGCCGTAGTAACTTGTGTGTTCATCAAGTTCAAACAAGCGTCGCTTAGAGACCATGTGGGAAGAGAAAAAATTGAATTTTCTTTTCTTTGTAGGTGTTTGACTTTGTGTACCATAACTTGGCGCAAGACTAAGGTTAACGTATACATGAAATCGAGATCGAGTCTTTACTATAATATCCACACACGTACACGTACTTATGCTTACAAGTCTGCTCTATCAGTTGGATCTGTTGTTCTGATATCCTGTAAGGATTAAACTGCAGTTACCACTATTTTATGAACGGTATGTAGTATATGTGGATATATGTGGTCCGGTGTTTGATTCGCCCGACCCACACTGCAAAGGTTGTGAGTTAGAACCCCCACTATGTACTAAAGCAGATGTTATTGTAATTACCCTTAACATTAACTGCAAACAAGGGAGTGGCTCCTAGGTACTCATTTTTTTGTTTTTCAGCCGGCGATTTTTAACGCTGCAATATATTTGTTTATTTTTTTGTATTCGTCTAACTTTTAGTTTGCGCTTGCATTGGTGCAAAAATCAAAATTCCATCGCGTCGCTTTGGCGTTGTTTAATAAGCACGGTCCCCATGAGCCCCCCCCCCCCTTATACACTAAAGAAGTGCAAACCCCTTAATGCAGTTAAGTGTTAAGTAAGGCAGAAAAATGTAGCCTCTTTGTGCCGGAGAGTTGCGACCTCCCCCCACCCATCCACCCCCCCCCACCCCCCCCCCCCGCCCCCCACACACACACATACACACAATAACACGGAGAATTCGCCACTATACTTATTGATGTACATATATGTTTGTGTTGCTGATTTGGAAATATCACAGCAATCAGATTGCTATGATGATAAAACGTACCAATAAATTCTATTTAAAAAAAGCAAGTCTTGCTTCTTTTACTTTAACAAAAAAAACTAGAATCCAACAAATACGTTTGCTGCGTCTTATGCTGTAAAATAAATCTCATTTTCCTAGATGTTACCGCAAGGTTTACTCCGCCCATCGTCTTATTACGCTGCCAAGAAGAGACAACCGCACAAAGACCGCTATGCCAATATTGCTACTTGTAAGTGACAAACACACATCGTGTCGTCCGTTTTCTTTCGTTTTTTTAAATTTATTAAATTTCATCCGAATTGCACGTAAATATAACATTTAGAAAATTGCATAACCTTTTCAAAATCAAACACCTAATTGATTATTTAACATAATACAGAATTATTCGCCTAATCATAATGAAGTTCTGTGCTAACATTGTAGTGATTAATGCAACTTCCAATCCTACCATGACATTTTTTTAAGGATTTTTCTTGCCCCTTTTAACAGGTATATCTTGTATATACCGGTTGCCTTTGTTTGCTAGTTCTATTTTTCCGTTTAATTTTTGCTTTCCAATGACAGATGATCATTCGCGATTGTTATCTAGTATTCAAGGGAACGATCGAGACTCCGACTACATCAACGCTAGTTATAATCGAACTAAGTATTACCTCCCTGCAGCCCCTGGAGAAATCACTTAAACACTTAAATATTGAGTGACAACAGATTGTAAAAACTTATTTTCCCCACATGGCGCCATACAAACGGGGGACAATCTTAGAAATCTCGTTTTTTTTTCACAGCAAAAGACGTAGTAGTGGTTGATATGTCATCCTTTACTGTTTTTGATCTGGGAGTTATATTTATGATGTAGAAATTATATAAAGGTTCTTCTCTGAATGGATTAGAGAAACATCTATTGGTATTACTCATTGTGTCCCTCACATGTGCAATATAAACAATGAGTAGCGAATACTCTTTCGAATTGGGTTGAACAAACGTAACAATACATTGCCTAACCCACAAGCTCGTGGTAAAACTGATTTTACGAATTTAACCAATCCAATAACTGGAATTTCACCCCCCCCCCCCAAAAACCCCCCCACACTCGTATTTTCACCCCCCCCCCCCAAAAGAAGACCATCATTAGTCTGGCAAACGAATATATTAACTACGGTGGAATACCCGCCCTCATACCTAAATAACGATCACGGTTACATTTTGTGTTCTTGCTTAGGGCTATACTACCCCAGGAAATATATTGCACTTCAAGGTAACGTTACGTATAACGGTAGATATGGCTGCAATGTCCCTTGGTAATTTAGTCTGATTAAAGAGAAGAGAATGAGAAAAAATAATTAAGAACGGAGATAGACAAACGATTGAGGCAGACATGAAGGCGAGGGATATTGATTCGTGAATCGATGGATTGTATGTGGCATTTATAAAATTTATCATAATATAATGAGTAAATGCTAACCCGTGTCATGTATCTATACTCGACAGTGGCATTACGTATGGACATACGGGGCATTTTAAAGATATTTGGCAATTGGTTCTTATATTTTTCGTAATGCTCCCAAGTTCCAAAGCCCAAAATTATTGACTAGTAATTTCATTTAATTGATATGGCGTACGTTGAAGAAAATGAAATTTTGATATTACATACTGACTACACAGTATGGATGCCTACGTCCATAATATTGTCATACAGAATTGGTATTATATAGATTTACTTACACACTATAGGTGTGTGTCTGCAAAGATAATACCATTTCCTGGTATAAATATCATTAACTTGCATACCTTTTTTTTTTTACAGAGTGTACTAAAGTTAAAAATGGTACTTGCCTACTGGCGTCTAGTGTATACGCCACTGCCATAGAAAAATTCCGACCACCCGTTCTCAAAAGAAAAAAGAAAAAAAAATTTTAACAATAGTGGCATATGGTCAAGTATAACTTCGAATCACATTTTATCCAGATTGGTGGATGAATTTTAGCTTTTAATTATGAAATATAATTTATAACCCAGTCAAGCTTAACGACAACTCCGTCAATATCATCGAAATGCGATAAGGACTTAAGCTTCTGCTTCTAACCGTTGATTTGTAATATTTTCCATATGACCAAAGAACGTCCCCTTTAATCGATTTTTGGCGTATGATTTGGAACATAACCTCAGCAAGATGGGTATGGTGACAAACCTAAGAGAGAGTGGAAAGGTATGTTAATGTTTGTGTTTGTTTTGTTTTTAAATATGCGTTAGAATTGTCTCATACAGTCCGACAGGCAAGGTTTTTGCACATTTTCCACCCTGAGCAACTGTTGGTTACAAAACGCCATCAGATACAGGCTATGTCAAAAAGAAGGAAGTCACTGTTAAGTAATGTATCATTGAAAAACAGTTTCTGAAGGGGTCAAATAATTTGGACATGCAAACCCCCCATTTATACTTGAATACTATAACTTTGAATCAATAATCAATCACCCATTTAAAACAATTCTGACTTATACATCAAAAAAGTGTTCTGCACTTCTGGTTTGTTCACAGACTTCAAAACATGCAAGGATGTGTTTCTTTTAAAGAAAGGTCTAACACGAGGAAGCATTGGACAAGAGCGGAACAGGACTACTTGATTCAAAAACGACTGGTATCTTATTCTATACCAAACCGATATGAATGATCTTTGCCGCAAATTAAATATAATGATCTAGCTTCAGATAATAAATCACATGTGTTGAGATATATTTTACTTAAAAATTCAAAATGGCGGACCAAATCAGGTCAAGTGTTTGTTTTTTACCACTCTGTATATTACTTTTGCAAGGAATTCCTTATCCTTACCGTTGGTTCCTAAACCTACAATATAAATGAGTAAAATTATTTATTGGAGGTTTTCTTGTTCCGCATTATTGATTTTGGTGTAAATTGAAAACTGATGCGAGTTTAACGTAAGGAAAATAGGTGGTTTATTCAAATTAGTATTACGACTCGGTTTTTGGCACGGAGCAAATTCATTTTTGTTTATTTAGACACTCGGAAACCTGCTCTTTCTAATGATATATTAGGGAATCCTTACAGTTGTTACTAAAGCTACAATTAAATGAGTAAACTTTCTTTTTTGGGATCAATCTTGTAGGTCTTAAATAATAAACAACGGCCATGATAATATTTGTGAAAGCATTCCAGTTTTTTTGTCATAAACAGATAATGTGAGCAGTATTGGCCGGACAAAGCAGACAGATATGGCAACATTGCTGTGGTGAAAACACGCGAGGACGTGTTTGCAGATTACACTATCCGTAACTTTTCCATAACAGATGTGAGTCATTCTTTTGAACTCTATTGCATAATCTGTATTAGCCAAAAGGCACACCGAAAAAAATGCACAGAAGGAATACGCACCACTAAATAACTCCCCATAGACTCTTGTGCAAAATTACCTCTCATCAAACATCATTTTCTCGGCTAAAGAGCGACTGGTTATTTAAAACTATACTTTTTTCACTCTAAATTACAAGGATTTAAAATAAATCCCAACAAATTGTGATTAGGGACCAATCCATTTTTAGATTTAAACTTAAATCTTATAGATTAGAATCTTAAATTTATAATATTTCTAATTTAAATATAAAATGGATTGAGCCCTAATCATAATTTTTGGATTTATTTTAAATTCCTGTCGTTTTGAGTTAGAGAGCATCGAAGAATTTCATGTTTCAATACGCTCACACCAACTTTGAACTTTTACTAGAAGTTAAAATTGCAGTTTCTCCAAAGAGCCTAAAAATATAAAAAACTGGCAAAGAAAAAAATTTACCACTCAAACGGTTTGTTATAATACCAAACATTATGATCAATTTCAAATTTCATTATTTCATAATTCATTGATCGCACAGGCATAATACACGTACTAGGACTCGATATCAGAGGAGGGATTATTCGTGCATAACCAGGCATTTATATAATATTGGATGGCTGAGGTTGATAACAGAAAATATCGCCCGAGCCAAGATGATCAAATATCGGGCGATATTTTCTGTTATCAACCGAAAAAGTCATCCAATATTATTATTATTATTATGCAAGGAGATGCTGACTTGACAAAAATAGTTTTAAAATGGCTTCAAAACTAATAAAAAGAGAGTATTTGCTTGACGCTGGCTTGACGAGTTGCCCAATATTTTTGCGTATTGTGCAGTGTTGGACGGTACGCGCTACTCGCACTGCAGTATTGCACCACAGATGCATAATAATTAACATTTACTGTCGGCACTCGCTCCTCAATTTAAACAACAAAATTACTTACTTAAAATAATAAATAATAATAAAATAACATTAAATCAATAACACTAATAATAATAATAATAACTATAATAATAATGCAAATGAATAAATTAAGCAAAAACAAACATCAACAGCATACATAAACAATGCAATCAAATTACTAAAACAATTAGGTTGCTCTTTTTTTTGTTTACTTTATTTCTAACAATATCACATTTTTCGGTGTTTTTAGGTAACTGTTCAGGGTTGTCAAAGCAAAGAGGTTTGTCAGTTCCACTTCACGGCATGGCCAGACATGGGTGTCCCAAATAACATTTCTTCTCTCCTTAACTTCCTAAAACGTGTGAAAAACTACCGGATAGAAGACACTCAACCAATAATTGTACATTGCAGGTTTGTTACAATTGAAATATATGTGTCTCATTTCTCAATATTACTGCACCCCCTCACATTTTAGATCTTCGTTGTCTGCTTATAGCACAGCAAATTTGTGAAAAACAATGTGGGGTAATTTGTATTTACTGATTAATATCTTAAATTTTGCACGAGTTTGAGGCACGTCCAAAGGTAAAACAATAGGGAAAAACAATATTGGCTATAAAGAGGCATCACAAGATTTTTCATTTCACACGGGAACTGAGGTTACGCTTTCACAAGGCGAAAACTTGGATCAGATAATTACCCAAATATAATAGTTTGTTCACGTATATCTATTGTTTCGGGTCCATGTTAGATGTGTACAAGTCAAAAAAATTACAGTTGTTAAACGTTTGTTTGGTAAAACGTGAAGAAACGTAGTTCTTCTTTTTCGTTCTAGATAAGTCAATGGAAATAAGAAAGTGAGGAATTGTTTCCACATCGTGGTAATCTTTAGTTATCATGTTTTGGGCTGCTCAAATAGGACAGGACGTCTGTGTATCCTCGTTATCATGTATGTTGGCTGCTAAAGGACAGACGTCTTGTGTATTCTAGTTATCATGTTATGTGGCTGCTCAATAGACAGACGGCTGTGTATTATCTTAGTTTAATCATGTTATTTGGCTCTCAAATAGGACAACGTCTGTGTATCCTTGTTATCCCGTTATGTGGCTGCTCAGTTTAAAAATTATGGGCTTGAAAACCTGTTCAATCGAAAAAAAAAATAAATTTCTATTAGCGCAAACAAATGGCGATTAGAAATGGTGCATTAATCATTTCCCCATATATTTCATTCACTGTGTAATATAAATAGGTCCCTTTTCTGGAGATTTTAATTTTACATTATGGCGACTTCATACTTGGTGTTTTAGTACGTTTTTGGTCAGCAATAAATAGAGTATACCTATTGCTAAAGTATGATAATATATATTATATATTTCATGGAACCGCCTGCGGTTAGCATAAATCCAGTTATATCGACACGGTGTTTTGCCATTTTTGCTCGTTGCTCTTGGTTAACCACTCATCCGTCGCTTCTAGGTTGTGACGTTGTTCTTTGTTTTGGCTTGTTTTTATGTATGCCGTCCGCCAGACTTCCTGGCTTTCTCAACCATTCTGCATGTCACCTTTTTATATTCGCACTATCAAGAGCAACTTTGAAATCTCGTTACGTATTTAACTATTCATTGGATCGTTAGGATTCGGAATTCAGTACAAGATCAGCCAAGTTCATACTCGGATTTATTACAGAAGAATACTATCTCTATTGGACTTTTTCTTGTAACACTCTGGTCATCATCATAGCTTCGGCGACATTGTGCTCATCACATGGATTTAGAATGCAGATACTTCTTTAAATTGAAGTCGTAATAATACGTTTTTAATAAAGGAAAGTATACAGTCATTATCTCTTCAATCTTGATTCATCCAGCGTATTTTTTGATTTTGTGCGGATTTTGTAACTCGCTTCGAATACCGCATTGATTGTAAGATGGCGTCGGTTCTGCATAATTCTGCTTTCAAGTAACTGTTTTATGTGTTTGCCATTTGCTTACCGATGTCGAACATTGTGCGGTAGAACTATAGTGTTCCGGTGTCCATCATGCCTATTTCTCCCATCTCAGAACTGCAGTTCAAAACCAGTAAACTTTCTTGTATTTTCTGCAAGATTCAAGCTGTGGTATCTTTAATATTCCATGATCTACGAAAGCTTGATCCGTTGAGGGAACTATAGATAGCGTTTTAAGGCGGTGGCCGACCTACTACAATACCGGTGCTCATCCAGGCCTATTTCCGATCCGCAATACTCTGCAGATTTAAAACCTGGTAACTTCCTTGGATTTGTGCGAGATTCGAGCGTTGCTTTCAGTTAATATTCCAGATGCTCCTAATGCCGAATACTGCTGAGTGAGGCTGGAAGTAGCGTTTAAAAAGCTGGTGGCAGACCTACTCACAACACTTGATGTGGACATATTTTTCAGTACGCTTCTACTATCTAAATGGTCTGGCCCACTTAAACACTTTGGGTTTTTTCAGTCTACCGAAATTCCAAACATCATTGTATGGAACAAGTTCGATTTTTACTTTTCGCCAAACGTTATTATTGATTCTTCTTTCTCCATACTGTTAATTCTCTCTCTGTCTCTCTTCCTTCTCTGTTCAAGTGTAACAACCTGTAATTGCATAGCTATTCAACTTCTTAAAAAAATACTTTCATGTATATCGATCATCAACTTATTCAATCATTTGGGACAACTTCATTTCATCGCATCAGGCAGCTCATTGAGTCATGGGTCACTCACACATGCCATTTCATCACTACCTCTTTGTTTACCTCAATCACGATTAAGCCCTGCTGTTGCGATGCTTTGTAGTTTTTCGTGCTTTAATTTGCCTCTTAACACCCTCTTTTTTATGGCCCTTGAAATGTATTATGTTGTTGACTATCTCTTGTGTTGCTTTTACTACCGCGGGATTTACTTTTAGTTGGACGCGGGGGAGATAACACACCTCATTTTGCGCTTTCAAGGGACATGGAGATTCACGCATGCTTTGACATTTTAAAACGCATCGCTAGAATAGTTGTGTTGTTTCCCCTGTCCCACAATATGCTACACGCGCTGGTGTTCGTTCAGTCGCAACAATATCTATTCAGTCCATAGTAAACGATACCACCGATTTTTTATGGTCAACGCTCACGATTTCTGAATTTGTTCGTAAACAATGCAATTAGGCCTAAGAGCCTCGTGTTAAAAGTTTGTGATTTTGTATTGCTCAGTTTTTCTCTTGGGGGTCTATAAGAAATCAAGGATTTATGCTTGGCACGCGCGCGTGTGTGTTGTAGTGTGTGTGTGTGTGGTGTGTGTGCCAGTATGTATTCTTTGAGCTTAAAAAACTTGGATACTTCCTTGGTTCGCTGTAGATGTAACCACCCGGTTGGTGGTCTAATGTTCAGTCGTAGGCCTTTAGGTGCCATGTGTCTCGCGTGCCCATTATTCCTTAGGGTTGTTGCTTCTTTTCGATGTAATGTTTTAGTTTTGGTTTACTTTTGCCCCAGTTTTTTCCATAAGTGTCTTAACCGGTGTCAAATTTAGTTTGTTTGGTTTCTTCATTTTGTTACTTAACTATTTCCCACTTGGTCATATAGACAGATAGATAGGGTTTGTTGTTCAACAATTGATAGTCCGGGTTTTTTTAAAATTTGACAGGTAAGTCTCTTGTTGCTACGTTTATCCACACTTGGTCGTATAACTGAAACCTAGTTATCTATGTTTTCTTAGAATGGCGGGTTTGTCAAGGTGGTTTTAGCTTGTGTCATGTGAACCCACCCGCTTCCTCCGTGGTGCCTTAGTTCCTTAGTGCATTGGTTAGGTTTTAAGGCGTTGAATATGTTATTTAAATGTCCAAGAGCATCATTTGAACATCTTGATAAATATCGTGATGCAAATCTACCACTATACATTTGTGTTTTGTCCTTGTGAGGCTTATCTAGTTCGATTTCAGGGTCAATGTTATTTCATAATCTTATTTTTTGTTTATTCATCAAAACTTGCGTTTCAGCGTGTTTGTCTTTTCAAGTTTAGGCATTTATTTCAATCTGGAGTTATTTTCATTCCTGTTCTATTTTGTTTAGTTTATAGGCTCTCAGCTTAGGTGCAATTTTTCTGACATCTTCAGTAGATATGTTTGAAGTTTTAAAGTTTTTCCTTCATGCAATAGATCCGTTTGCATCAAATTAACGGGTTTAGCTTTCGACTAGTCCCTGGTGTTTCACTTTTGTTGGTGCTATTAGGATTGTATGTCTGTTAAGCCACTTTCTTTTATTGACTACTTCTTTACCTTTGACTTCGAAGTTCCTTGGATTACCCCCCTTCTTTTGAAGTCTATTGATGATCAGTTGCTTCATGTTATTTTGTTTTAACAGTTTATTTGAAGTCTTTATTTTACCGCATTTAAGCGCTGCCCGGGCCATGTTTCTCAGTTATGTTACCCATGTCTTATCCTCCCATTAGCTTCTCGCTTTCACCTATAACTCATTACTAAGGGTCGTCGTTTTTTTGTTGCCTTTAGGCGTTCAAGAACAGTCCTAGAGCCTTTTGAATTAAGAGGAGATCTGTCTATAGCCATAGCTCCGGTCGAATCTCCTCCATGAGCGGTTATACGCATTTTCTGTTCGGTATTGCGTATCCGAACTTTCGTGATTCAATTTAAAGTCATTCAAACGGGCGACGCTGACTCCGCTACTTATCGCAGTTTGTTTGTAATTTCCTTTTGACCACTCTATAATTTTTTATTGCTTAATTTATTGCTGCTCTGCTGAAAGCCGGTGCAGGAACTGAAGTGTCCCACATGAGTAGAGTCCCTAACAACATGTTAATGCATATAAAGATTAAACTGTCTTTTTAGACGAAGCTTTTACATTTTGGGATAGCAGTGCTGAAACGTGAGTACAGCTATCTTGGTACACTAATGGCTAGTTGAGTGGCAGAGACACCCAGTCACAACCGGGACACAGTGTTTGATGTCTTCTGAGCCCATTAAACTTGTTTCGCGCAGTCTTGAAATAGTGAACAGTTGTCATCGTCAAATCGGGCGTAGGATTTTTCCATGTGGCCCGGTTAGTTTCCTCTTATTTACATTTAAGCTCATTAGGCCATTTTTAAACGCAGTCATAAAAATTTGGGGTCAGCACAATTTTAAAACGATCATTAGTGCTCGATATACATTTAAGTGCTTTGCTTTTTGGGGACTAAATTCCTTTCTTTGTTGATTTCTAAATAATATTAATAACATTTACCATTTTTTATTGAGCTCTTAATACCCGTAAACCGCTCAAAAAAGCGCGGTTGTCAATTCTTATTATTACTATTACGCGCCGCTCAAGAAATCATTTCGCTTCATTTACTGCTCAAATCATGCTTTACAAAACAATGCGGCTATCTCAGTTATTTTTGTAATAGTACCCCTTTGCACTCTCCAGATTTTCACGTTGGTTCGACGGGCATTAAATTTTGTTTTAGTATCTTGCCCAGAAATTCATTTCACGGTGACCACAATCAGTCAATCAACAATAAATCAATCATCAATCAAATGTTTATTCATCACAGAAGCAATGTACAAAGTAGCATAACAATTAAATAGCCAATAACGTTATAAAAAAGAAGTAATATAATTATATTAGCATTATATGTGTCAAGTGTAGTATCCTACAGCATTAAGATTATGTAAATATGACGTGATGGGGCTCGTAACTCTCGATTTCTTCGTCGTCTAATGTCCACTATCCTGCATTTTTTTCAACTAGTCCACACGTGCTCTATTTAGAGGTCTTTCACAAATCAATTTCAATTCGTAGTGCTGTTATTTGCGAATTGTTGTATCACGGGCTAGTGCGGTTGTTATTTTCATATTTCTTATTTTTTGTTATTAAAATGCCACTATAAACGATTTATTCACAAAGTAATCAAATCGCGCTCCCTATTTTCAATCCAAGTACTTTTTTGGCCTCTCTTGGATTGGAATTGTTGTAAGAACCCTGAAAGTGGCTAAGCGTATCACCCTTTTTGTCATGAATTTTGATTTTTTTTTAATGCTTTTTGTTTCTTATGGAATCGGGTTTCCGACTTTATTTTTCTGGTCAATATTTTTGCCATAGCTCTTTTTTATTGTACATGTCAAACTTGGTCAGTGAAGAAATGCGTCATGTAATTGAACAGTCACTTTGTAATTTTGCCGGCAACCCAATACAGTTTGCGTCACCCCCATTGTAATTATCCTGTTCATCAGCCGGGGGGGTGGGGGGGGGGGGGGGGGCGGTGGTGGGGGGGTTAGGCAAGTTTCACCAGTTAAATGGTAACTTTGTTTGGAGGCCTTTTTCCAATCTGTGTATTCACATTCCTTTAATATAATGTCAATTATGCATTCACTTCCTGTTCTGGTTGGGAGTTAGTGCTAGTGCTATATATGCATACTGCTCTAATATTAAAGATTGATTGGTATGAGGAATCCCATGCTGTTCTAGGCATGGTAAAATGTGTTGCTGCTCATAATTTGAAGAGATTATAAGATATACGTACATTGTGCAAATTAATATTGTGGTATCATGGACTATTGATGTTTTAGCTTTCCGCTCATCATGTGATTTGACAGTGATCAAAATGATTATATGTTGACTTTCTGCTCATCTAGTAAAATTAAAACTGTGTTTAAATTAACTACTGATGTTTTTAGCTTTCCGCTCATCATGTAGAGATGTTGCTTTCCGCTCATACTATAAATTGGAATGCTTATAATAAATGCTGAAATACTATTGAATGTGGTTAACTTTCCGCTCATCATGTAGAGAAGTTGGCTTTCCGCTCATCTATAAATGAATGCTATAATAAAATTATGCTGAATAACTCTTAAATGATGCTTATAATATAATTGCTGTGGTAATCTTTAAATGGTTTGCATGCCGCTGGCCATCTTTTGATACTAGCACAGAGTTTTAGTCCGATGCCTATTTGAATTAAAATTGCATGAAACGGCGAGAAAGGCTGCTACCTACTTCTGCCTTCCTTGCTTTTGGTTTTTCCCTTGTCTCCTTGCCGTGTGAGAGATAAATAATAACTAAATAATCAATAATCAATAATAATATATCCTATATATATAACGTACTATATATCTATCTATAAATTTTAAAATATAGATATAGCTATATATATCTATATAACAGGGTGTCCCAAAAAAGGTTACACTTTTTATATCTGCAAAACTCTCTCAAAATTGGGTGGACCTGCACAGTTTTGTGAAGATATTTATTAATTCACGATCTTGTTATACACCTGGTGAAAACGGCGTTCAAAACAAAGCTCAAATAACCAACTGCGGCCAAATAGCGAAAAATGTCAAACCCACTTTGCACACACGTAGTCTATGGGAAAAACCATTATGTTGATCGAAATCAATACCATTGCGTGAACTGGAGGCCTACCCCACTAACACGCTACTGACCACCTTTTCGAGTTTGGTGAACGTGTTTAAGCGTTTGAAAAATGATGAGAGAAGATCCAACCATGAAACTGAAACTTGAAATGCCTATTTACATAATAATTAATTGATATGAATTGGGGGAGGATTTTAAATTGAAAGATACATGCATTTTTTTCTTGTCAGACATGATAGAGACTCTGCTTATCCATTTCGAATTTTGCTGGTTTGGGACATGTTTATGATTTCTCTTCTAAGTAGAAATATTGTAGCCGTTTTATTTTTCAATTTATAAAGAGACAACTTGAAATACTTTCTGAGGTGTCTTAATTCTTACTTTGTGGTTTATTATTAAACACCAAGCCCCATGACGGGGTACATTGTGCATGTGTGTAATCAATCTTGGATATAATTCGGGACCGCGCCAAGCAGAGTGCCAGATACCATGGCCGTGTGTTCAAAGTGGTTTTTGACCCCCTTTTTTTTTTTTTTTTTTCTCTAGATGGTTGCCCTTTTGTCATTTTCAGCTTTGTTTTCAATGCCTTTTTCACCAGGATTCCAACAAGATATTGTAGTTAATAAATTCCTTCAACAAACTATTTTGATATGTCTACCCACGTTCGAGAATTTGCAGACGAAAAGTGTAAACTTTTTTTTGGACCACTCGTATATAATATATATATATCCCAAATTTTCTATCTTATGAGCGAATTTATCCAGTAAGTGTGGGTTACCGTTTCATGCCCGAAAAATCAGTAAATCATCGTATTTTCTGATTGTCTACCTTCTTTATACAAATATAGGGTCCAAGTTTATCTTGATATTCAAACAGACTTAAAAGAGGTTTTTCATATTAGTGCTGCAGCACCAACTAGTTTAGGAGAGTGTTATCGGGATCTGAATATTAACACTTGTCGTCATAGCTACACTTGACCGTTTAAGGTATGATGTGGCGTTCATGAAAACGGGTGATGTACAATTCAAAAATGGTGGCAATTTGCATACGACGCCTTTTCCCAAATGGAAGCCATCTTAAATGCAAAAAATCTAAGAAGAACAATTTTGGTGAAAAAATGTTATACTTTGGTCTGGAGTTCAATGAAACTATTCCCAAAACTATATTGTGTTGCATATTTTCCAAGATGGCTGACATTTGAGGGACACAACCCTACATTCCATTATTAAGCCTATGAAGATGATTGTGGTGTCAAATTAACGATTTTATGCGTCAAGGAGTTCAATAAAATTATTTACAAAACTGTCAGATGAATTACATGAAGTTTTCACCATACATCACTATTTTCCAAGATGGTCAACATATAAAAGGCAAATCCTTTATACCTCATGCTATACAGCACCTAGGATGACGATTTTGGTGAAAAGGTGAATGTTTTTAGGTCAAGGATTTCAACAGTAATATTCTCAAAACTGTCAATGAAGTCGGGAGTCATAATTATTCATGGACTACCAATAAGAAACCCAAAGTGTACACCTTAAATGACGGATTATGTATTCACCCAAATCATATATCTGGAATTGCATGGGATTTTTTTTATTTTTTTTATTTTTTTTATTTTTATTATTTGTTTGTTTCAGATATGTCAAGAGAAAAATGGCCCCGAATTTCGAACAATTAAATGGTCATGGTTACGTGCACACCTATGGTAGTCAATATTTTGGGGTTTTCGTTCATAGGGGCCATAAAGCGCATAGGGGCCATAAAGCGCAGTTAGGAAGTTCTAAGGAGGAGTTACTGAGGATTCTGTGTTGGTATTAATTATCAAGCATCTGGGTTAATATATTTTATCACTTTGCCACATTAAGCCTGACATTGCAGTAAGTTAACACTCTTAGGTTCTTGTATTTAAAATATTGAGGAAAAAGTGACAAATGCAAATAAACATCTCTTTTAAATTCATCCTACAGTTTTGGGAATAGTCTTATTGAACTCCTTGACCCAGAAAACACACATTTTGACACCAAAATCATCTTCTTAGGTTATATAATAAGAAATGGTTTTCTTTGACGAGATGTCGGCCATCTTGAAAAATAGCCGTGCATAGAAATTTCCTTGAATCAGACAATTATGGCAATTGTATACTGAACCTCTGGACCCAGACAACATACATTCCGGCACTAAGTCACCATAATAGTGCTATTACCTTTAAAATGGCGGCCATTTTGGAAAATGTTGCTTTATGCAAATTGCCATCACTTTTATTTTTGTCATCCCGTATTTTCATGAGCTACACAACCCAATCATCAATATTAGCCATGATTGCAAATGTTGTTATTCCGGCCCTGGGTTGGTAGAAATCTAAGGCTATTTTTCACCTGCAGCACTATATGTACACTGCGCTGTGCTATAGAAACTTTCTTATTTCTGTAACCTACATATCCCCAGGACATATCCTTACTCCGACTACTCAAGACTACGCTCAAGACTTTTGAATTGATTTTGAATTAAAATGACTATGCAGGAACGCGCCCCTTTTGTTAGCTGTACGCGTTCGTTTATTTATTTATTTATTTATTTATTTATTTATTTATTTATTTATTTATTTATTTATTTACATTTAGTGCTGGAGTTGGACGAACAGGTACTTTCATTTCAATCGACTCACTCTTGGAGCAGGCTGAAAAGGAAAAACAAGTCGATGTCTTCAAGTTCGTGTCAGACATGAGGCAGAATAGAATGAAAATGATCCAAACAGCGGTAAATCAGTATTTTAGAACTCTAACTTACCTAGGCTTTCCTTGGGATATCGACAAAAGCAAAGAGAGTGGACACCGTGTGTGTTGGGGCTGTCCTTTGATGTGGGATTTTGTAACATCAGGGTGGAGTAGTGTTTATATTTAAAATGTTGGCATTCAGCATTTTTAATAACTCTTCGTTTTCCTGTTGTAATTTACGCCCGGTTGTAAATATCTAGCATTCATTTAATAATATAATAATAATAATAATATAATAATAATAATAATAATAATATAATAATAATAATAATAATAATAATAATATAATAATAATATAATAATAATAATAATAGTTCGAAACCTATGTTTTCGTTTCGTTTCAACCTATTGTTGTCATTAAATCTTTACATGTCGAATATTTTTTTACAGGATCAATATGAATTCATATTTGACGCCTTACTGGAACACGTGGTATTTGGCGATACTTCCATTCCTGTTTCGGCTTTCACTGAAATCTCCAGCAAGATGAAGACTCGAAAGTCTAAGACTAAGAAATCGAAATTGACATTCAATTCGAAGTAGGGAGATTTTTAATGATTTTTTACACGTGTTTATGATTTTGATGCATAAATAATTGCCAGGGTTCCAATGCTGTTTCAATGAACAAACTTCTAATTTACGTACTCAATAATTTGGTTTGAATAAATGTAACGCTGCGAACCATCGGTTAATTACCTATTACATTTCATTATTCCTTTAGTTATTTATGAATTTGGATAGCGGACGTTTTACATCTGAATGACTACTCTGTTTAATTTGTATTTTCCAACGTTTTCCGTAGTAAACGATAAGCATGCATCATTTTCTTAAACCAGAATTTGCAAGACATAGTATCGATTGAACTTCAGCAGAACAATGTAGCGGTGGAATGAGCGAGATAACATCGAGTTAAGAATCGGTTTCAGGAAGGTAATTCCAAGTAAGGTAAAATATTATTCAAAATTATAGGCGTGATTCTACAGAAGGTTGTGTGGTTGTCTTTCTTTAAAAACCCCCCCCTCCCCCCCCCCAACCAACCAACCAACGCCTAGTGGAGTGGTTAGATCATCTATAATTTCGATAACCAAAATACCTAAAGCGGTTAAATCTACCACCATTTGTTTTGCTACGGTCTTTTTTTTAACAACGATATATCATCCCTCTGTATGACGTAACGAAAACGTCACAAGCAAGGGGTCGGGAGAGTGAAAGTTAATGAATCCCATTACGCCCTTGTTTTTGGTGTGGTGTGCGGAGCGCGTGCGGATGTGTGTCTGTGTTTTCTTGTTGTTCTACTTCACTGAGCAACATGACAAACTAATGATGTCCTATATTTTAGCAATATCAGTGAACGCAAGAAAAAGTCAAGATATTTGAAATTTGCAGGAAATATCTTATAAGTCTGTAGAATTGCATAAGTTATAAAGTCTTTTTCCAACTGAAAAAAAACTGACAGAAAAAGGGGGGAAAAACGCAGTGTTCCAAGATACGATAACTCCATTCAATTACGTGTTGAAGTAAAGGTGTCCGTACGGACAGATGACTAAAATATCCGTTTTGTCCTATTAGAGCTTGCTTTTGGTCATATCACTCGTATGGTATGTTAAGATACCTCTTATCTGTAAGAGATGCACATCATGATTTGATGCTTTCGATTTTCTGATTTACCAGATCACTGATAGTGCCTTAGTTGTAGATATAAGAACAAGTTGTGCTGCACCTATATGTGGTCAACCTTCGCATCTTAGTGAGGAGATTTCGAAAAACAGTTTTGAGTATTTTCGGAAAGTGTCGCAAATTCTAACACAAAACAAAAAAAACAGTTATTTAAAAATATTATGTACAAAACTTATCAGTTTTGCACAAATTGAAACTGGATTTAAATGATGTTTTTGTTTGTTTCTGTGTGTCGTTTGTTTCCGCTGTCTCATCTTGCTAATGATTATTTCCACAATTAGTGATGCCTCTCGACCTTATCTGATGATGAAGGGGTCATGGCTATACACAAACTTACATCAATGCTACCTTCTCCATGTGAGAAGTAGTACGGACATTTCTGTTTCATTTTATGTAGGGTTTGTTGGTTTTTCCCGCATATTTTGTGGTTTAACGTATTTTTCAATTGTATTATTTTATTCGCGTGGGCCTTATGGCTTATTCTGTCGGGCGTATCGTACCAAGGATGCCTTTATCCACTACCCAAATGCCACTGCCGAATACTGGGGTTGATATCTGGCGCATGGTGTATGATACAATTGACAGTAGTATCGTGATGCTTTCAAACCAAGGGGACCGATGGATGAGGGTGATTGTATTTAATAATAACATCATCTTGGCAATGAGGAGAGGAGTGGGAATAGGACGAAATACATCAGAGGAGACAAAAAAAAAAATATCTGAAGTAGAAGGCTAAGGAAATTTCGGACACCGCGGATTTATTATATTATGATTGTTAAATTTTGTTTTCATCCATTTTATAAAATATGAACTTTGTAAAGTATTTATTTAGGTCATCTGCAATCACGGACAACATTGCTACGGCAGCGTATCGTTGAAATCACTCCTGCTTCTGTAACAATGTTGGTAACTGGAAGCACGTTCTGTTATTCTGATGCCTATGTATTCCGGTGTAAAGAAACTGAGTGTCCCCATGAGGAGAGTGTCCTAGACTGTCCACATGTCCGGAATAAACAGTGAAACTTGTAGACGAGCCATTTGGGTACAGTGCTGAAACAAGTGATGCGCATAGCAATCATGGAGACACAATGGGCTATGATGGTAGCTAGGACACTTATTTATGGACACCGCGCTTGGTCGGTGGGGGGCGGGAGGAGAGTAGAGAAAGAAACCGAATTCATGTATTTTTTTATAACAAAAATATTTTTCCATTCCGGTATAATTAAGGGCACGGTCTTAAACTGTTTGTCCGAGAGTGTAGTGTTAGAAAGATCTGGTGGTACAAGGGTGTGTTTTTTTCGTCCTTTCAGAGTATACTCCTTGACTTTTTCGTGAACGACTGTTCTCATGCTGTGTTAAATCTTACCTTTTTAAATTTAAATGTTGTGATTGTTTTCCTTCAATGGAGCAATTTGCGAGACATAACTTTTAAAATAATTTTTACTAGACTACGGAACAGTATGGCCGAATAAGGGTATGATTTCGAGGTGGGGATCTATTATCAGTGGACGGTTTGTCTGAGAAGCAGACGCACAAGGACATAATATTACCCGGATATTAAGGTGAATATAGCAATTCAAAGGTATAGTTCTTGTTAACATTTGGTAAATTATGGCGAATCCATATTAACGCCTTTTTATTTCATTATTTACACAATACGCACGATTCTACAGTACGACATAAATCGGCACAGGTCTAAGATTTGAATG
>JAMKCH010013403.1:0-38957 GCA_023653785.1 Ophioderma brevispina | reverse complement strand
CTCTAAGACAGTACCACCATTATTGTGTAAAATATGATAAAAAAAATGGACAACATGGCATTTTAGTGCCCCCATAATTCAACAAGTACTATTGGACTATGAACTACTTATGAACATCGTTTCAAACTTTGACTTATGTTTAGCGACACGGGTGTGAAAAAACTATTTAGGGGTGAACACAGTCAAAATCGAAAAGGCTTGATTACTTAAATGTTTCCGCAGGGTAAAATGTCATATATTTCAGATTTTGGCACTTAAGACCCATATTTTTCACTGATTTTGAGAAAAAAAAAAAATCAGTTTTGGTTGGATTATTAGCCAAAATGGCCGGTTGCGGGTGACAAATATTTTGACTTGCTAATTTCCTGTGGTGGTATGAACATGAAAACTACCTAGCAGTGACTAATTATGCTAATCATGTGACAGGGTACATTTGTAATATTCAATCATTAAATGGGATCATCTATTTCTTTCTTTCATTGTTTGTAACGGGTTAGAAAGTGGGCGGTCAGGGTGACAATTGATTTGGGAAAAAATGCAATTCGCCTCCATTTTGTGATTAAAAAATCCGTAACTCTCAAGGTATGAGTTATATGGTTATGCTTCTTTTTGTCTATTTTGTTCAGTATTTCAATAGCTAATAGTGATATAAACTTGACTAAGTTGAATTTACTGAAAAAATTAAGTATATATGTTACCTACCCCTAACATTTCGGAGGTGGAACAAAATAAAGGCCATCGCAAAAAAATAGTCCTTTCACAACTGTGAGGTTTAGACAAACAAATAGAAACTTGCTATAGCCAAGTCCTCCCTTCGCGAGTTTCAATTTATATTTTGTTTAGCCCTGAGAGTCCCAGTTTTAAGTACGTTATTTTTTATTGCGCCGATTTTTTCTCAAATTTGAACTTTCGGGCAGAAGCTGCCTGTACAGTGCTAGGGAAAAATTTCAATACTACTTACGCATATTTTTATTTCATATTCAGATTTCTACACAAAATTTCATTCACCCCAGAAAATGGGATTTTACGAGGAATATCTTCCTCTTCAGGGCCATTCTCCGTTAAATTGTCAAAAGCATTTTTTTTTCGGGTCGCTTCACAGTCAGACACGTGTAAAAAGGCTGTTTTGCTCGTTTAAAATGAATGCTTATTAGTATAAATTATACTTAGGATTAGGCTGCACAAATGATGTGGGCTAGAACTTTGTAACCGGGCAAGAAAGTACCAAGCAATAATCTGATGATCCATAATTCTTGTTTTTTTCTCGCCAGGTCGCCAGCCAAAGCATTCCTTTAAAAAATGTGTCCTCCTGCTCGTTACACCAGAGTGCTATCACAGGTAACATGACATTTTTATCGAGCCTCTATTATGCCCTAATTATAAATTTCAAAACAACGATAATATTGGATTATTAAAGTTTCGTAAGATTTCTCTGAGAGCATGTCTCCATATTGCCGACAGATCGTTACCAATAATTCAAATTGATACAAAATTGCCAAACATAACGTAGAATAATGTTCCAATCATCCGGTACCTCAAGCCAATGTCAATGTTATATTACAGTTTTGCATAAATCTGGTTTTGAGTAACATTTTCCAGGCCTGGGAATGAAAGAAATCCCTCCTATTACGTTCAATACCGTGACAGATACGTTACCTACTTCCGCTGCGCTCTTGCTAAACGCTGTGATATATAAATCGAATACCACCGGGCATGCTGTAGTATGAAGGTAATACCTGAAACGTATATAGCTAAGTCGGGGAAGCACGTACTTTCATCAAGAACAGCACGGTAAGAAAAAGGCCCCGACAGATAACGTTACGACAGCTACGTTACTTAAGTTTTAACGTTAGGCAATACCCTCAAAATCGGATATAGTTTTTTAGATCCACCATTCATTTGTTCCATGTCTGAGAATATTAAAGTTTACGATTTTCAATGAATTTTACAGGAATTTCCTTAATGTTGATATTGCGTCATTTTGGAGACCAAACTTGAACACTTTAACCGAGATAAATTGTCCTTTAAGTAACCCATTCTGTCCACCTGTTACGATGCTTAAGCCGTTGGGTATGCGTGAGCGAGGTCTCTGCGACTGGTTTTCCACCAGGAGAACTTAAGCAAAACTTTGGGCAATGTTCTTCTTTCGTGGGGGGGGGGGGGGGGGGGGGGAAAGGGGACACGATCTGCTCGATTTGGGCAATTGGGAAATTTTCCAACATTAATTTGTGGAACTACTACGACTACGTCATTGACTATGGCAGTCTCGGTCCAGTGCCATTACAAATTCATCTCTTAAACCAGACCTTTGTTCAAAAATGCTTAGTATATCATGAATAATTTAAGAAAAATTATTGTCAAAATCCGTCGAGGTGTAGTGGATTAACCTCGCTGCAAATAGTGTATTTCCAATAACGTCATTTAAGATTTGAATATCATGACCAGGCCTAGTCTTTATCAGTCTGTTGGTAACCGTTCGATTTCGTACGAGCGCCCATCCTAAAACCGGTAAGTCTTTGAAACAGACCTAGCACCCGGAAGTGATGCCGTTTTGAATTCGCTGTTGCTGTTAGTTGCATTTCCTAACCCCCTGTGTTCTTTCGGTACTGCTACAGTTCAGCACATCCACACAGAACACACAAGGAGACCCAGCTTGAGTTAAACACATGATTATAACTATGCTTTAATCATAACATAATAACGTATATTTCACCTCCTCGATTGAATTTGGAGCCATCTTTTAATACTTCAACAGTTGCCCACCTTTGTTCCAAACTTATCTGATTGGCTAATTGTGCTACTACAAGCTACTTTACTTCTGATTGGTCCAACTTGTGTATCACACAAGCTAGACCTCCATTCTGATTGGTTCACTTGTGTATCATACAATAGACAGCCAATACAGCTTGTGATTGGTCCCGTTTTCAAATATAGATGGTCATGGACTATGGGGATTTCCACATTCATTTAATTTGTATGATCTGCCAGTAGGCTCAAAAAACATGAAATCTCCAACATAACTAACAAACATGGTATAATACATGTTTCAAGTAGTTATATCATGACACCACCAAACATAAGTCAAAGCTTGAACGCTGTCCTTATACCAAGTGTTAGATAATACTAAGTTGGGAGTAATAATTTCTTGCCAATACAGGTACACCCGCTTCCCCGCCAACGGCGCACCACTGGGTGTGCACGTAATGCCAGTTCACGCAACAGCAATGCGCTCGTACACACACCTTGCCAAGAAATTATTCACTCATAACTATACCAGATATCGCATACCACACGTTGACACAAACATATTTATACAAGGATAACTTCTGATTAATAAATTTCTGATTAAATTGTCCAGTTATTTTTTTACATACAGATAATCATTTATAAATATATTAAAAAAAAAAATACATACATGATTTTTAAAAGAAACACATGACAGTTGTTTATTACATTGCTTCTTAAATTAAGGAAATGCATTTATATAGTGTGCTTAGCAAATAAATGATCAAAGCGCTTAATATGGCTGTCTTATAAGTTTACAAACTTAAGTTACAACTTAGCTAACAATTAATGTTACGCTTGTCTACAATACTTGTGAAATAACTTCCTTTGTGTATCCACAAGCCATTGGTAATGGCTTGGGTGGTGTCAGGATTTATTTAACTGAGTAAGCTGATCCGGCCTGAGCCGCGTATATATGTGTTTTCCATGGTACGACGATCTAACATGGCCCCAAGACAAATCAAATGATATATATAATAACATTTTGTCTCATAAATCGGACAACCACCTTAGGCATGAAAGCACAGGGATTATTTTTCCCACTGTTGTCCTGTTGTTTGTGAAAAAGAGTTAACATTTGCTGTAATATCCACATACTCAATGGGTTTAAACCAAACTTAAGTCTAGTGCATGAGTCAAGTCACATACTGAGGTCAAAGGTCATGTTAGGTCAAGTTTGTAAAATAGGCTGAAAGTAAAATTTGACCTCATTGCAAAGTTTGAAGTTCAAACTGGCACCAAACTTGAATCAATAGGTGGAACATGTGATTCCTATTAGGTTTTAAAGGTCACATACCAAAGGTCAAGGTCATGTGAAGGGTTCAAGTTTTGTAAATGGGCTGAAAATGTTAAATTGACCTCATTTGAACGTTGGAAGTTTCAAATGGAACCAACTTGGAATCATAGGTGCACTGGGAGGATCCTCATTTTGTTGATGAGGTCAAAGGTCCATATCAAGGTCAAGGTCAGGTTAGGCCTATCATTCCAAACCGCGACGGCAGGCGAACACAATCCGTCCTGGACCGATGTATTTTTAGTTAATTTATGTTATGAACCGAAATTTGGTCAAAGTTATTTAGAAATTTTCTCTAAAAGCCGATATGATTTGATTTTCATAATTGTTTTCTTCTTCCCTCACATGGAAACATCTTCAAAAACATCAGGTTAAACAAATTTTGAGTTAATTCGGTCCAGCTGTTTGGAAGTAGAAGCAAAAATGTATACAATGGGCCCATAGACAGTGTGTGGTTAATGAAATGTGTACACAATTTGAAACATTCTTGTTTAGAACATCACAAGGGAAAATTTTCCTGGCCTAAATTTCTTGGAGTAATGAAATAAATAGTAACTTTCTGATGATGCCAAAATCCCTCAATTTTTGGATGGAGTAATTTGAGGGGGGGGTTAGTGAGTTTAGCCTTCCGGCTCCCTCCGGCCCCACCCCCTAGTTCTCGCCCTTTTGGTGGGTCCCGCTCCCCCCTTGAGAGCTCCCATCCGCTCATACACCCTCCCGCGCTACCGCCTTTGCCGCGTCTAATACCCCCGAGCACCCCACCCCCCGTCCGCTCTGCCTTCCCCCTGGCCCACCCCTGAAGAGCTGCCCCGTTGCCGCACTTGTCTGTCCGCATGTATGGACCCTACCCTCCTGCCGTCCCCCCTCCGTGTGCGCACTCACTCCCGCCCTCGCAGCCTCCCCCCCCCATCTCATCCTGGACCCCCCGCACTTTGAGTCCCCCGTCTACTGGCCCTTGACTTCGGCTTGTCCTGCCTCCCGACCCACCGGAAACTCCACGAACGTGCACTTGCTCGTCGTCGCTCCCTGGCCCCGCCCACGTCGCCCCGCTCCCTCCTTCCCCCCCCCCCCTCCTTTTTTTGCTTTCTTTAATAGTCTTTACTACTGGACCTTCAAGCCACTTCCTTTCTGACCTCCTTTCTTTGCATAATTGTCATTTCTACAGATATTGAAAAGGATATTTCTACTTTTCATCCCTCAATTTATTTAAGTGGAGTATCATTGAAAAATTGAATACCTTAATGGAAGGGGAATTTTTTTTTATTTAATTAAAATATTTATACCCTAATAGATCCTTGACTGCAATGAGTAAAGCTAACCCATGCAACAGATCCATGACATCCGACACATCAACGGCGCCCCCACTCAAATCCTTCAGGCTTCTTAGCTGAGAATTAAAACACACCAAGACAAATTTGTGTATAGCCCTGGTACAATAACAGCACAAAGAACATGACCAATTAAAGGGCTTGTTCCGATCACCTCTCTGCGACCCCCTGAAATTTTACCCGACAGCAGTATAAACTTTTGATATCAGATGAAAGGCTCTGTTTTTTTCTCATTATTGTCCCTGAAATTGTTAGCTTCCAAATCCACTTCCTTTGCAAGATATAAACAAAAACGTCCAGTTAAAGGCACTATTAGTGATCCACTCAAAGAGTCAAAATTTTTAATGTGTAGAAACATTTAAAAGTGCGGATCAGTCTGTAGAAACTTCCAAAAAATCATTTTTTTTTAACTGAAAACATCAGGAGTATTGAAACACCGTATTTGTAGTATAATCTCCATTCATAACTGTGTAGTTAAAAAAAGTGTCTGTATATTGAACAGTAATTGACTAAAATATCTTAATTTTGTTCTTATTATGCTTATTTATTATGTTAGGATCCTATACTTGTTTAAAATAGGTGGCAAAAACTTAGACTCATATCAGAATACGCTCTCCCTTCACATCACAAATCCAATGTTGGATGTACAAATTGCATATGTCTCGGTACAGATGCAGAACCTCCAAGATGCACACATATATCATTACCACCCGTTCCCTAACCGGGACGTCAGCGATAGCCGACGTCACCAATACCCACAATTCCACTTCCTCTTTCGTCTTGGGATTCCACATTAAGATACAGTAGTGTCTATAGCTAACTCCTGTTTTTTGTTTGAATTTTACAGATTTTAAAACCCTAGGGTTATTTCAGAACTCGTTTTCCTATCTTATAATTATATATGGAGCTCATAGGATTAAAAAGGAATAGTTTTTGACTGTCTTAAATGCTTAGTTTTCCCAATGTAAAGGGGGCACCAAAGGTCAACATCCCTTGTCATTCAATGGGGCTTGACCTTGTTTTCCCCCTACTTTCGGTAAAAGTAAGCATTTAAAACACTCAAACTTTCCTTATTTTTATCCTATGAGGCCCACTAAATTTGCACCATTTTTTGGCCTAAATCGGAGTAATTCTTTCATTTCACATTGACCCCTGTACAACTGTAAAATTATCATTTTTAATTGATTTTGCTGTTTTTTATTAGCCTATAACTCCAAAACTTCGGCCGCAGATAGTAACAAACTATACTTTTTGAATCCTTATGATTAAACATTAACTTGGTATACCTTTCCACATATTGGTCAATTTCAAATTTGCCCTGTTATTGACTTTGACTCCTGAAAAACCAATTTCCCGCCCCTATGATAACGTCGACTTTTTTTTGGTAAATGTTGACACTCCAACCTACCAAAATCAGTTGAATCAGCTTCTTTAAAATGTTTTCACAGATGAAACTTATTTTATGGATACTACAGGTGGGGTTTTTGGGTTGAGGGGCCAATCTATCAAGACAAAAACTTCATAGCCTTAAATCGGCAGCCATCCCCCTTTACTCTCGATCGTTTCTTCTTTCTTTGCCTTCTAATTTCTGGATTACTATCTGAGATACGTTAGAAGACTAATCTTCATTGACTGCATCATTTAAAAAAAAAATGGGGAGAATTCTGTCTTTTAATTCTATTGTTGCTCGTCTTTTGATGCCGTTCATCTAACTTGGCCTGGGTCGTCGGCTGTGGGTGTTGTTCCTCCTGACAATCGGTAAGTAGGGTTGCCTACTATGTCCCACCCTGTTCCGCGTGGTCCGTCCATGATTCCCGAGTTGGCCCCCGCATCCTCTCTGTTAATGAATCACCGTTCTTGTTCAGAGAGAATCGGTGCGTCTCGCTGTGTATTGGTCTGGCCGAAACACATTTCGATGCACTGGAGCGGGCGGCTCCGGAATTAACGGTCCGCAGTAGGACTAGTGTCTTCTTCTACTCGTTCTGCCGCTGGTCCTGCTTAGCTCAGGGCAGGCTTTCGCGCGTAAATTCGGGGGCTCCGTCCCGGTTTTTCCTCTTCCTCAACCGGTTGTCCCTGGGGCGCGTCGGGTGAAGTTCCTCCGAAAGCGTTCCCCGGCTAACCGTGACTGCTACGGTAAGATGGGGGGGTGGAGTTCCGCCGGAAGCGGCCCTCAGGGGACCCCCTACTGGTGGGTGCAACTTCCCTCTCCCTAGCGAGTGAACCGTGCCAGTGGGTGGTCCTCTCGTTAGCGGGGTACCCACGTCTCGCCGTGGACGCGCTGGCCAGCCAGGCTATGAAGCCGGTATGTTATCGGGTGTACTCTGCCACTACTGCTACTCTCCCACCGGGCGTTAAGCAGTGCTTGGCAGTCTTTCTCCCGGCTTCTGTGACAGTTACGGTAGCGGGGAGCGGGAAGTTTCGCTGGAGGGTCCCTCAACTGGGACGTACTGTGCAACTTCCCATGCTCTTCTAGCGAGTGACCCGCAACAGGTGGGTTCTCTTGATTCGCGGGGTACCCCTCCGCGCATGGACAATGCCTGGCCGGCCCCCCCCCAAGCTATGAAGCCGGTGTGTCATCGGGCTACTCTGGCACTACTTGCTACGCTCACCACGGGGCTTTAGCGGTGCTGGGCGTCAGGTCAACTTCAGTTTGGGGCTCCCAACGGCCCGGTACCTCAGTCCGTCTCGGTCCTCCCTACCATAAACTCTGCAGTGGGTTTCGGCCGGGAGGAACGCGACGGATAATCCCCTGTTCTGGTCCTTGGCCTAATCCCTAAGGGATTATGCCAACAATGGGCCATCACTATGAATTACTGGTCGAACTATTCCCCTCATGCCACCTCAAACTCTCAGGCCCTATGAATTTTATCCTACTCACCTTCTTTCGGGCATTCACCGAGGTTGAGACCTATCCACGACTGGGTACCGTGCACATGTTCATCAGCCTCCCAAAAGTTTTTCCCTGTATCGACCTTTTCATTCAGCATCGCTGCGGGGTTCCTTTGGCCAATTGGTCTGGCCTACAGATACCCCCGCCTGGTTTGGCTGGCGGGATACCCGGGCGTCGTCCGCAGGTGTACCTTGGGTACACTGGCTGGATTCAGGCCCCCATGGTTGGCCTTCGGGGCTAAGGGTACCCGGGCTCCGCGTAGCAAGGTACGGCGGCCAACCGATGGCACGCTAATGTTAGCAGTCACGACTAGGTCAACCCTGCTTTCACAGTTCTGTGGTCTATTGCCGTTGTTACTGCTGCATCCCAACAGTCGGCACTCGGAGCTACTCGCACAGCGTTCTACCACATCGTCACGTCCACCTGTTCCGGACAGGGTCTGATGGTGAGGATGACGACGGGGATGATGGGACTATCGAGGGAGAGATCGGTGAATGAACGCAGCGTTCTCGAGCATCTTCTCATCAGTCTGCAGCGGGTAAACCTTCGGTCCCGTCCGCTTTCCCCGCAGATTCGCCGGACATCATCATAGCTATGCCTCTCATATTTGATGTGATCAACGCCACATGAGTCGGAAATTCCGCAATATTGATTTTACATATTCCATACAAAGAAGTAATGTCTTTTGTTTCCTATGTTTTTTGCCACCCTTTCACTGACATATCCTTTTGAATTAATTGGTAAATTTCAATGGGGTTCATCAATGTAGCTTTTTAAATTGATGCATACAGTAGTATGGCAAAGTAAATCGAATTTGACCGCCTTTCAGACTCATTTTGCTTGATCGCATCACATATAGGAGCTGAACTTGATGAGGTGCCGGGGAAGCCTTCGGGTGTCCTGCTCCTGGGGGTGGCTTGGGTACAATCCATCTCACCTGGCGCCTTCGCTCTCCTGACCGGCGGAGATCCATCAGGCTTGGCAGCCGCTTGACATTGCTGAGAGGCCGTGGGCCTCACGTTCCGCGCGTGGTATCAACAATGTCTTGCGCGTCTCGCCTGTGGATTACTCCAAGTTACTGAGGGTTCCTACTTTGGATGAAGATATGGCCAAACTTCTCCCGAAGACTTGTTCTAAATCTTCCCTGGAGTTTTCTCCCTTTTGGGGGGAGGAGCTTAAGCTAGTTGATTCTCATGGGCGGACTTCGATTAGGCTTGCTGCTTTCGCTCGCTTAGTCCACCACTACCTCAGTGACTTAGTTGAGTGGGGAGTCCGAGATCGGGTCCCCTTTCGCCCTCGGGTCGGTGTCGGCGGCGGCAACGTCCAGCTAGAGTCACCAGCCTGAGGAGTGATGGCCCTATCGCTGTGCCGGCTCTGGCGCTGCCGCCGCAGACGCAGATGCAGCTCTCTCAGCAGGACCTTTATTGTGATCTGTCCCCGTGGATTTTGCGTAAGGTCTCTCTGGCTCTGACTATCCTCTTTGTTGGCGAAGTTTAGCAGTGTTGCGGAGCAGGCTGCAGCTCGCGTCACCATTGAGCACACGCTTTTTCAAAAGAAGCTGACTCCACTCACTTCCAAGGGAAGCCTGAGCGAAGAAGGGCAGAAGCCGAAGCAGTCGCGCACTCCTGCTTCATCTTCAGCTCCCTCTACTCCCTCTACGCAACCTCCACCGCTGTCACTAGTCCGATTGTGCAGAGGCCGGCAGGTCCTCTGGTTCTAAAAACCCTTCTAGAAGCCGCGGGGGGGTAAGACCGGGAAGGTTTGACGGGGTGGCGGCCGCATGTCTCAGTCCATGGACCTCGGGCACTTTCCGCCGGGGGAATATCCCCCCCCCCCTGGGGGCCGGCCGCTTTACTAGATTACTCCCGGAGGTGGCAGCATCCACCCGGGCAGTTGGGTATTGGGCGTAGTGATTCTAGGCTACCGCTTGGAATTCAACGCCCCTCCCCCTCGTCGCTCTCCCGCAGCTCATGGTATACAGTTCTTCCCTCCAATCCGGAGAAGCGCGAGGTCCTGCTATCGGAGATAGCCGTGTTACGCGCAAGGAGGCAATCGACCCCGTCTTCCCGCCCTTCGGGGTGGGCTTTTGGTCCACGGTTTCCTGGCACCAGAGAAGACAGGCGATTGGCGGCCAATATCCAACTTCAAGCCGCTCAATGCGTTCATCCGTCCCGTGAGTTTTCGGAGGAGACGTTTGGCCTCCGTTCTGCATTTGCCCAATCAAAGGGTCTTGAGCAACGTCTCTGGATCTCGGGGACGCCTACCTGCAGGGTCCCCTTCACCCTGCCGATCAGAAATGACTGTTTCGCTTTCGGGTGAACTGGCGGGCGTTCCAATTTCGTTGCCTCCCGAGGTGCTTATCTGCAACCGGCAGGGGGATCAGCCTGGTGGCGAGACATATTACCGGGGTGACCCAATATCCTGGCGGACGATTTGTTGGAGTGGACCCTTTCTCCGTAAAAAAAAAAATCGTTTCAGGCGGTTCTTTGTCGCGGATCTTCCATCCGTCGATAGATCTCTTTGCCTCGCAAGCCGTCGTCGGCTTCCAGTGTATTGCGCCCGGTTCAGCGACTCGGTGCATTCGCCATCGACGCTCTGTCCGTCGTTGGGACGGAATGACGGCCTACGCTTTCCCCCCGATCGCCCCTCATCTCGAGGGTAGTCCGCAAGGTCTCGCGATGAGTACTGCACGTCATTTTCTGGTTCCGGCCTCTGTGGCCTCCTCATGGGTGTCCCCCACTGTTACCTCAGGTACGCGATCTCTCGCCAGCCGGGGCCCGAGGCGTACAGCTGGGGATGGAGCATCGGAAGCTGACTGCCTGGCCCTTGTCTGGCAACGTTGCCGGGAGGAGGCCTTTCTAGAAAACTGCCGATCTCGCTGCCCAAGGAAGGAGGGTTCGCCCCGCAGAACATACTCTGCGCGTCTCGCTCCTACTTCAGGTGGTGCCGGGAGAGAGCTGTTTCTCCAAGGTAGGTCAGATGACAGATTTCCTTACAAGAATGATTTGAGTCGGACTAGAAGTATCGTCTGTCCGCACTCAAAATCGGCAATTTCCCAGTCTATTCATTCGGCAGTTTCGTGGATGGGCTCCAAGCTCTACGACTGTGATTCTATACGCCTGTTGCTGGAGGGCATTTTTAATTCACGTCCTCCTCATCTTTCTGGACATCTCGGTCCACCCATGTTAAACCTTTCCCCCTTTCTGTTCGTTTGTTCCTAGGGAATCTCTGTTTCTAACTACCATTCGAAGACCCGCTTCCTGATGATCCTCCTCAATCTTAAGTAGCTGTTTTTTGTTTCCCGCTCTTTGGTCTTGTTGCTGTCCATTTCTTCTTATTTCTAACAATCCCCCTTCCACTCACCGTTTTCCTTCCGGTGATTGCCTCGCCTTCTCCAACTTCAAGAGTTACTCTTTTCAATTTCTGTGCCGGGCTTCCTTGCCAAGAATGAATGTAGTCCCCTTCTCGGCCTCCTTCCCCTTATCTTCCCCGAAGATATCCTATGCATCCTCAGTTTGGTCAGTGGATAGGGTTCGGTGCCCGTTTGGGTGCTCAAGTGGTATGTCAGGAGGAAGCGCGCCTCCTTAGGTGCCCCCATTCAACATCTCTTCGTTTTCCTTCCTCCACAGCCCCTCACGGGGCAGCGGCGAGGGCTACCTTAGCACACACGTTTGTTGTTGCTGTTATTCAGGATTCCTCTGCGGTCACTGTGAACTGGGGAAACGGCCTCGGTCTTCCGCTCATAGGTTCTCGGGGCCATGTGTCGAGTTCTTGTGGCATCCATCCCAGCGCGGATTTCCTCCTTGCGCGAGAAAAATTGTTCGAGACCTGCCTCGTGGCGCTCTGCACAACAACCTTTACAAAACGTCCTTCCTATAAGACACCCTTCTAACGTTGAGTCCCCCATCTTGGAGCAATTTGCTAGTGCAGTGCTGCAGCGGTGCTGCCAGACCCCTATCCATTTTGAGGCTAGTACCCTTTCTGTTTTACTTTTTGTGATGCCCCCTTTCTCGCCTCTCCTTTTACTTTCGAGGGTACTTTTGTTTCCGCTCCCGGTATATCCCCTTTTTATTATTACTCGGTCTTTGGCTTACCTTAGGACAAGTCCTGCTGCAATCTGAGCAAACCTCCTCCGTCCTCGCTTCTACCTGTCTAGACTGGTGGATTGTTGTATGCAATTTGGTACATCCACGTCGGATGTGTAAAGGAAGCAGTATTCTTGTCGAGTCTGAACAAACATAGTGTTTTTATGACTTCTAAAATAGCCTGGCTTAGACCGTTTTGCCAACATTCCAGAAACCCCCGATGACAAGTGGAGTGAGAAATGTATGGGTGAAACCGTGGGACATTAGGGAACAAGGGGAACCCGCCCGGAGAATAACTTAACCCACCGTATGGTAGAGATGTGGGGAAGTGCTCCTGAGGTAGGCCATGGGATTAAAGGATGGCTCCGGGAGAGGCGGGACCGGTTTTCTAGCCACCCCCAAGGGTCCCTGTTTGGTTGGTGCGCAGTCCCCGGCCTGAGCAATACCATAGGGTAATGGGAATTACTTATATACAGGGCCTACGGCCCGGTGCGCTAAATATATGAACCCTTTTTTTTTCTCCCGCTAACTTTGTATTTCGTTCTCTGGCCCGTCCCGCCCGCCTGCAGATGTGCATTTTGGGGAGGGTAAGACGAAAGAGGAATTTGGAATTGTGGGTATGGGTTACGTCGGCTATCGCTGACGTCCCGGTTAGGGACCGGGTAATGATCTAATGTGTCGTATTTTGGGATTCTGCATCTGTACCGAGACATATGCAATTTGTACATACAACCTCAGATAAGTAGCCAGGCTATTCTTTGATCATAAAAACACATACTGTTTTGGTTCATTTTGATGATTTTTTTCAATTTCCTGATTTTGCAAAATCACTGATAGTGCCTTTAATAGTTTAACCATCATATAGCACAGTAGTAATGGGCCTTCGCCATGGTGGCATTATTGATTCTAATTATCAAAACCGCAAGTTTCGTTCCCCCACGATTTCCGCTTATGGTAGTGTATGCAGGGCCAGGCTTCATATCAAGTGGAGGACAAGATACAACCTAAATGGAAACACCCACCTTTAAAAATCGGTCTTTCTACCAAACAAAAGAAAAAGCCCAGTCAGGAGAGACAGATCAAAAGACACTACAGTGTGATTTTAAATAATTTGTTGGACGAATCGAACACACACGAGCCAAGCTTGGCCCCAGCTTTCGCCCTTTTCACCCATTCGTCACCTCGTTTCTGTCGCTCCATCAAACAATCATTTGGTTCTCAGAATGCTCCGAACCTCCGCGTAGCCTTGTTTGCGCTTACATGAGGTTTGCGTATCTCCTTTCAGTCATTATTAATCCCCACTGTAGTTCTTGCCAATTAAAAAATTGTAACTTATTGTGTAAATACATTACATGCAACATACATAAAAATTCAGGGGGTCAATAGAGGTTAACGGTATTGACCTTATAAATTTTCTTGATACCCAATATGAAAAAATGCCAACTAATTTTGTTCAATCCCTATCCAAGCTCTATAATACACTCACAACAAAGCCTATTTTTGGAAATCATAGTATAGTTAAGCGAACTAAGCTACTAAGCTATAGATTGAGGCACTTAATATAATTTGGTCCAATAAAATGAGAATCACAATCAATAAGACAACTATAAGTAATTTCTGCACTTGGCACCTAGTCTATTACTATAGTGTTGTGTAAGGTAATCTTTGGCTGGAGTAACTATCCATGCTTAAAAAATAATGCAGTCAATCATTTGTTTCAGAGCTTGCATATTTTAATAATTGTGTAATGTGGGCATTATTTCTTAATCATCTGTAATGGGTTAATTTATTCTTTTTACGAACAAACTTCAAAGTATACATTGTATTTTGGTTAATGACTTCATTGTAATTCATCAATTCACATGCACTTAAGCAGATTGTGTGTTCTTAGGTCTTGTGCCTGCATCGCTCAACCTGAAAACACATTAAACTCTTCTTGCATTTATCTTGAAAAGTGCACTGATCTCTGTTCATTATTGGGTCCAGAATAAATCACAAAAATAACCCTTAGGGATTCCAAGGGGCTATGAAAAACCGTTTCATCTCACTTTGTACTTGATTGGTTGAAGAACATCTGCTGAGAATTTTTAATTTGTTGTACAAACAAGTAGAACAAAAATGAGCTTGCCGCTATCTTAATTGATCCATAATAAAATGCCTACCTAAATCACCTTTTAAATAAGCACATTTATTTGGCTTACTCACTAGTCAGTATGATTTAATATTGAGAAGCATTCTAACTATAAAAAATGCCTTGAAAAATGTGGTGCATTTTTGTGAAAACTACCCAACTCTTCCTAGACCTTTCATCATTGGTAAGACCATACTTTTATAATTGGACTTCCAAGGGTGACAGGTGGTTGTGTTTTGTCAAGATTCATCATCATTATATCAGAATGGTACAATTTTTCAAATGGAAACATTCCTTACCACGCAATATACATGCTCACTTTATATGAAGTTGGTTTCACATGTACCGATGACGATGAATACCAATTACTATCTGTTACGTGACTTGAAGGTTTTGGATGGAGTAATGGTGACCAAAAGGGTGTCAGTGCCCCCCCCCCCTCATTATTTTTTGCATGTTTTGGTTTTGTTATGGCATGACCTAAATTGAAATTGCAAAAGCCATCACCTTGTATTAAGGCGATTACATATGTCATGCCGCTTTTCCGCTCTGATGACGAAATTTAACATCACTCGCAAGTCTGTCAGAATCGCTACGTGACCCAAGCAGCCAAGCGTCACCAATAAATCGATCTCCCTGTCGCTCGGGAGCCTGCCGGTTTGCCCAATGCAGCAAATTGCATTGAGTTTACTAGTCACTCTGGATGTATTTCCAAGATGTGTTTTCCAAGTGATTGCGCCGCTTGACTAGAATAGCTCAATCCTGCAAGCGCGTACACCAGCCGGTTGCGGCATGATCACCATGTAATTACCTAGTTACAAATGTACCATATCACATAGTTAACCAAGAGGAGCCTAGTGTTCTTCCCACAAGCATTTTTTCCAATACAAATTTTGCCCTGGTTGTACATAAGTTTATAGTGACCAAAAGTATCTAAATGAGCAGAATTCACCCCCAGTCTTAAAATTTAAATACTTTTATCCCATGACTTAAAAAGCGGGGGTATTGCAATAAACAGATTCTTTTTGTGGATGTGTCGTCTGGGTGTGTTGTTGGGTCTATGTGCCATTTTGGTTGGTTGACTGTTTTTTGTATCTACTGCTCAAAATGCATGGGCCAATTGGCAAGAAACACGTGATCAAAGAAACCACAGGCCCAAGGTTCATGTAATGTTACTCTGTTGTGGTGTGAGACGGTCATGTGGCCTGATTAAAGGCGCATTTGTTGAAAAATCTATTCATTTGTTTTCCTGCTAAAAACAAATGATACAATCACCAATGTTGGTCTGTATAAGCACTGACCCAAGGCCCATAGAGTGTTCACAGATTGGGGCAAAAGGTTATGTGGTGGATTAAAGGGGCTTCCTAGATTATATCATTATAGTTAGGTTGGAAGGGTTTTTTTGTTATATCTGCCAAATGGTTGGGCCAATTGCAGCCATCTTGGTCAGAAGAACCACTGGCCAAGGTTCATATGTGTGTACTCCAATTGTGGTGAGAATTCATGTGGCGATTAAAGGGGGGCAATCTTTGAAAAAATCTATCCATTGTTTTTTTTTTCACCACAAATCAAATGCTACGATCACCAAATTTGGTCAGTATAAGCACTGCATGACCCAAGGCCCATATTAGGTGTACACAGAGTGGGGTCAAAGGGTATGTGGGTGGATTAACACCAGTAAATAACAGGAGAAACAGAGGCAAGTCTAGCCCCTTCTGCAAATGATGGTGTCTTTTTGCGGACCCTTTTCTAAGAGTACCCTAAAGACTGAGATAAATGGTGAGATCTGGGTTGAAAATCATGGTTGCTATCAATATTAAGTATAAAATCTGTAGGAATATCAAAAAAGGGTTGACATTGATATGTTTTCAGATTTCTGGAGTTGGAGGCAAAAGATTTTTTATTCGATAGTGCATACAGATGCATTTCCATCACTTCCATAACATACTCAATTTTAAAGTTCAAAGATAAAGTTATTTGAGAAAGATATAGCGTGTAATGGCGTAAAAAGTCAGTTTTTTACTAAAACACTGATTTTCTCAATGTTCAATTTGGGCGAAATATGGCAAAATTTTCAGACAAGATAACCCAAAAAATACCAAAGTAAAAGGGTAAGGTTTAACTTTCAGACGATAGCAATCGGTCTACTCTAGGAACAGTTTTCTCAATTTTTTATTTTTCAATTTCAAATTAAGGATATTCTTCAATATGTACTCAAATTTTTGCGAAAAAAGTAAAAAATCATGTTTTTTAAACCTTTTTCTTAATTTTTCGAAAACTAAGCTTTTTTTCAATAAAATGGAAAAACTGTTCCTAGACAAATGTGTCTTGTTTGTAAAAATAACATGAGAAATCATAGAAATTCAAATTGTTTTTGTTATGCTGTCTGAAAAATTTGGGGCAAAATTTCCTTTTTTAGTATTTTTCTCAAAATATGGCAAGTTACACATTAATCCGATGTCACAATCAGATTCCTCGTCCAACTTACTTTCTAGAAATGTATAATTTTAAATTTAGTATTTGTGAAGTTACAAGGCAAAACAGATATCCAGAAACTCAGAGTTGACACCATCCTTAAAGGTATTCTTTGATGCAAATGAGCTAATTTGTCAAATTGTGGTAGGATGATGAAACTTGGTGAGGTCAACATTCAGTGCCAAAATGTGTATAGACATTTCAAGGTCATGTGGGGTCATCAGAGGTCAAATCACTACACATGGTTGTATGGTCATGAAACCTGGTGGGTTTCATCAATATTTGCTACCAAATTTTGTCAAGGTCATTTCCATGTCATCTGGGGTCATCCAAGGTCAAATCAAGGTCCAATCATTCAAAATGCTTGGATGGTCATGTGTGATCAACATTCAGTGCTGACAATTTTGAAGGTCATTTCAAGGTCATGTGGTGTCAACCATGTCAAATAACTCCAAGTGGTTGTATGTCAGAAATTTTGGTGGGTGTAGTCAAAATACCAAACCTCAATTTCATATGATTCAAAGTCAGGGGGAATTGCACGTTTCAACTGGCAGTATTTTTGTCACTATAGACTCATGTCACCAGTGCATTGTATTGGAAGAATGGCATTGTGAGAAGAACATTATACTTCCTCTAGCGCTAACCTGCATTGAATACACAAAACTTTTTTAAATTTTTTTTTTTGGTTTGTTCTTCTCTCCTTATCCAGGGATGTTCTCTGATAGAGTGAGTGGTGGGCTCAAGGCTGGGGATTGGGTAGTGCAGCTTATATATTAATAAGGTATCCCTTTAAAGGCTGTCTCAGAGATTTCCGGAGGAGGGGCGACCTCCCCCCCCCCAATTTTCCAACAAAATTGTGTTATTTGCATGTAATTACTGCTTGTCATAACTAATCACTGTGTGAAATTGCTAAGCTTAAATCGAATTCCTTCATATAGAAATTTTTTTTTTTTTAACAAAATTTCCGGATCGGAAATTTTTGTTATACAACAGTATCCTATGGGACATAATACTACACAAAATGTTACTGCATCAAAACGAAAAATCTGATTCATCGTCAAATTCGGGGAATTGGGCATTTAGGTTACTATCTTAGTTCTAGTTAGTTGACTATTTTTCATTATTACACAACAAATAATATTTCAAAAGCTCTGAGTCAGACTTAATTGGTGGTCTATTTTGGAAAATACCTTCTAATTTATTGTCTATAATGTGCAGGCATTCTGGGACACGAAAAAAAACAAATTTTTTGTTGTACCCATACTTTCACTTGTAACTACATCTGCGACATAGAAGGTAATTAAAGCTAGGACGGTCACGTTAGATGAGGAGGTTATACTTAATTGGGTATGTAATTGTTGGATGTTGTTTTGGGTGGTCAGAGGTTGTTGGTGGTGGTTTCTGCACAGCTGTTCCATTATTGTTCATTTGTGGTAGGAGATGTCATAGATGTCTCTGTTACATTCGCAGATGTGGCAACTCCTGTTGTTGTGATTGCTCTGACTGTGGGGAGGGGATCTGTAGTTTGTGCAAGAGCTCCAAGTTGAACATTGTAGCAGTAATGTCAATAGATGAGAACACTGAAAATGGCATAGGCTGTGTTCTCAGATAGCAGGTTCATGTTGAGACTCTTAATCTGGTACTGAAATAACAGCCATATGAGGGTACCATATAAATGGATGTTAGCACTGTAAAGTTTTTGTTGGCCTCCAGCTCTAGCTGGGAGGACCATAGATTTTTTTGCATGCGTGTGTGTATGTATTTGTGAAAATGCATGCACAACACACACACACATGTGCGAGGCAAGTCAATCAGAAAGCTGACTCACTTCTGTGACCAGAATTACAGCGGGCACCGGCACTGGACACATTTTCGCAAATAGAATTGTCTTCAATTTGCTCTCAAATGATGCTCCTAGGCCATTGAAGAAGTAGCGACTACCATTTACACATAAACATAACCTACTCAAAAAAACAGATAGGGACGTTAAAAAGAAGTTAAAGACATCCAGTGGTATTGGTAATTTGAAGGCTAACTTTTAAGTTTTCATATTTTAATTCAACAAAATGTGTATATTACAGGATATATCATAGACTCATACTCATGATATTAAAACCACAAAGGTCACGTGGGAAACATGTGAAGTGCGTTTTCTTGTGTTAAACGCCCATATTCGTCCCATCTGCGAATTATGTCGCCAGTGACATTAATTATAAAATCGTTCCGTTTACCCATATAAGAAGCTGATTTGGTCTTAATCAGATCAGGTGAGGGCTAATGTATTATAAAAGCTTTACAACATGCAAAAATATTCAATTTTGAAAAATCTTGAGGAGCCCCACCCACTATTTGTGAAATGTGCCAGTGTCTCTTTAAATAACCAATTTTCATGAAACTTGTGTACATGGGTGTAGCGGTGAACACAATTCCCATTTATCTGTGATTACCAAATGCATATTAGGCCACTTTATCAGTGATTTGTAAATCAGAAAATTGAAAAACCATCAAAAATCAGATTTCTGCATGTTGTTTGTACAAGTATAGGTATCCTTTTTTTTTTTAAAATATCCTATAAGTTAAAAGCCCAAAAGCAACCTAATAAGGACAAAATCAATAAATTAAGTCAAAACTGTCTGTACGGACACTACTACAATGGGTAATTGAATGGGGATTCAAAACTGAATATTCTTCCTTTTCTGTCACTTTTCAGTGGATAAGAGAACTTATGAGAATTCTACAGACTTGATCCTTCAATTTTAAGCATCAGTGCAAAAATTTCAAGATGTTGACTCTTGGGGGGAATCACTGGTAGTGCTTTAAGTTGCTTAGTATGTACGTCGCGTGAATAGTCCTAAAATTTCTGTCGTTCCCTGGTAGCAACTTAGAAAACTCTGGATTAAAAATTGGCACCTGACCTTATTGAAGAGCACAATCCCTCATCGCAGTATTATACACTGTGGCACCAACAACTGGAAAAATGTCTTCCCCACGAGGTCCGAACCTTATTGTTGAAACGTGCGCAAAATGATTCACCCAGAATCACCCAAAAACATTCATGTAGGATATCATCGCTAACTGTCAGGATCATGAGGAAAATCAGCATGCTGAAAGAACTAAATGCCAGACTTTTTGATAAAGTCAATATTTCCAGTGGACCTATATAGATAACAGTAACAGTTGAACTGCACATCTTGCACTGCGATGACTGCACTCAACAGAAGGGAATAAAAACAAATGGGCCAATGAACTACATTTCTTTTTTAAGGTATCTACTGACATCGATCATGAACACTTGAACTTGAAAAAAGGAACTAAATGGTTGCATATTAATGTGGATTGTAAATGTACCCTACTACAACTAGACAAAGCAAGAATAATTCTGTAATCATAAGATGGTTATGTAAATTCTCATATGGTCAACAAAACTAGGGGGCATGATTAAAAAAAGTAAGTTTCAATCAAGATGATTCACAAAACTGGAATGCTTTAACTCTGTTCAATATTCATGTCATACACTTCCTGATATACATGTATGTGGTATTTGTTCTTGTAGAAATTAATTGGCCAACCACCGCATGTAGTATATGCATTCAGTGATCTTTAGCCTTTCATGTTAATGTGTAAACTATTGATTTAATGCTCACAAATACTGGTGTTAATCCTGTTTCTAAGGGACATGCCTCAATGTGCTTCCTTTCTGTGATGAACCATTTATTGATCTCAACTGTTCACTTGGCAAGAGATTAAAGATCACACACCTCAATATTCGTGCTTAAGAAAACAAGTTGATTTACTAAATATCTTTCTTCACCCAGCAACAATATTGATGTCCTCTGTTAACTGAAACTTGGCTTTCCAGTGATATGATGACAGTGAACTGAACTTGTGATTACCTATTTTTGTACAATTACTTGGGTAATGACCAAAATCATGTGTGGTATTTTGCCTGTTATTTTAAGGAGTGTATTAATTTCAAAGAAATCAGTGATCTTCTCATTATTGATGTGGAAGCTTTGTGGATTGAAATCAATCTGCAAAAACCAAACCAATTATTCTAGGCACGTCTATCGGTTCCTGATGCAACAGCTGACTATGTTGACAAATTGATTATTATGTTTAAAGATTGTGTTATATTTATGATGATATTTGATTATTGGAGGTGGATTTAATCTTGATATTTGCAAATCGTCTCCAGCTAAAAAAGGTATCTAATATTCGAACATTCACAGCTCACTCACCTGATAATGACTATACACGATTACTGAAAAGAGTAAGTACAATTATTGATCTCTGCTTTGGTGTCTTCGACCAAAAACAATTTCTACCTCTGGAGTTCATAGCCTGGGACTTAGGATCATTCTCTTATTTATGTGTTCGGAAAAGTACATACGCAGATTAAGCATTCCTTAAAATTACTAAGACAAGATCATATAGAAAATTTTAAGAAGTGACTTTGTTAATACTATTAGAAATATTAACGGGGATCAAGTTCAACTTTAGTTCATTTGTAATGATGTGATATTTCTGGATCATTGGAACGATTTAGTTTGTAAAGCCTGTGATGCTCATGCGCCAGTCAGAGAAAAACGAGTATGAACGGCTTCAACCAGAATGGATCACTAGGGAATTTCTGAATGTTTGCAAAGGACCGTGACTATTTTTTGCTAGAGCTCATGAATCTAATGATCCCCAGATTGGCATATGCTAAATTTATCGCATAACGCAAACAATATGGTCACTTTCTTTAAAAAGAGATTCTATATTCTGCTTCTATTGCTGAAATTCGAACAACTCAAAAAAATTATGGTCTACTCTCAAACCGCTTGTTACCTACCAAAGCATCATCTACTTCCAATTTTTCTGTGAAGACTGATGATGGTTTCACCTCTTCAGCTAAAGATACTGCGAATGCTTTTAATAACTATCTCACTCATTGGTTCTTCCTGCAGATAAGGTTGATGAGCTCATAAGGCAGACCAGACATCACCTAACAAAAAAGTTAAAAATTTTAATCGTACTTGTGATTCTATTTCAGTTTCTGTAATGTTTCTCCAAAGTTTGTTATAAGCAAATGTGATATGTCTAATAATAAGTGCTCCGGATTTGATGCTTTTTTTCCAAGTGTAAAACTTCTAAAGTGCCGCTCCTTATATAAGCAATTCTCTTGCTACTTTATTTGCACCCTTTCCACTTATACATCGGTTTTACGGCAGAAGGAAAAAGCCCAAGTTACCCCTTAGTTAAAACTGGTGACAAGTCAGATGTGGGGAACTATCGACCTATTTCCATTCTGCCACTTATTTCTAAAATATGGAAAGAGCTGTTCACAATCAATTGGATTGTACCTTGTTGACATGGCCTTCCTCTGATTAACCATCAGGTTTTGTGCTAATCATTCCACAGCTACTACTTTGATTGATGTTCAGGATTTATTTTGAAAAATTATGGATTGAGGGTCGTGCAACAGGTGCAATTTTTTGACCTCAGAAAAGGCTTTTGAATGCGTTACCAGTCTATTCTCATGATTAAACTTTCACAAAATGGCTTACTGGTGCTGCACTTCATGGTTTTCGATCTATCTCAGTTGACAGAACTCAGGCAGTCAACATAATTCTTACTCTTTCTGACTTCAAACTTATCAACATTGGAATTCCCCAAGGCTCTATACTTGACCCTCTTCTTTTTATCATTTTGTCAATATCTTTCAAATAGTGTAAACTGTCAATGTACTATGTATGCTGAGGATACAACACGTCTTTGTACTTCAGACAATCCACCAACTCTTGAATTTGAACTTCAATCAAACGTAAACAAAATTTCACAGGTTTGATGATAACAATCACTTTGAATGCCAAGAAAACAAGTTGATGGTATTTGGTACACGTCATGTTCTCAATAATTTTCGAAAATGTTTCTCTGCACTGTTGATTACTATGAAAGGTTGACCAGGTTAAATCTTGGTGTAATTGTGAAGCTCTCTGCTGTTTTGAAGGGTTATCATATCATCAAATGTCTGCATGTATTATAAACGTGTGGCGTGTTATAAGAAGACTTAATATTATATTCCACAAGATACTCTTATTATGCTTTGCAAATTCAATTGTCATGCCACATTTGACTATTGCAGCCCTGTCTGGTCTAACTGTACTAAAGATCTTATGAATACACTTAACGTTCTTCAAAATAGATTAGCCCGCATAATTTTATCAGCTACATTAGAACTCATGTTAAAGACTGCTGGTACAGCAGTGGAACAAACTTAATGATCGGTAGTATAACCATATGCTAATGTATTTTTAAATGTTCAAAGGTATTGCCCAAGTTACCTTTCCTCTCAGTGCACTTTTAGCACTCAGTTCATTGTAGTGGGTTACCAGAAGTCAAACCACAAACTCTTTGTAGGAACCACTTGGAACCTAAATGCAGGGAAACGTACGTTCCATAGGAGCAACCAAAATGTGGAACAGTCTTCCTTCTGAAATCCGCTGTAAACTATAATACAATGAGTCTATTCAGCTTAAAGCATCTAAATTTGTAAATCACACATAAGCTTATTTGTACCACTGTAGATGTCTATAGTTTCATTTATACTCATTGCTTATTTGATTTTGTTCTGTGTTTAGTATTTTTTATCTATGTTAATGTCGGATAAGTTGCATTCTGTATTAACAATTGTATTCTGCTGGCCCCTTGAAATCATTGGCCTCTTGTCACTGAGGGCTACCCCGCCTAAAGAAAGTTTAAATAACAATGTAGGGGGCACCAAGGTCAACATCCATGCGATTCAATGGGGCTTGACCTTTTCCCCCCCCCCCACTCACCCTACTTCGGTGAAGGCATTAGAGACACCAAAACTATCATCCGTAAATTTTTTATCCTATGTAAGCTCCATCTATAATTTTGCACCATTTTTGTCGGGTCGAAATCGAGTACTTTTCAATTTGACCGGCTCTGTAAACTGAAATGATCCTTATTTATGATTTTGCTGTTTTTAGGCCTATAACTCCAAACTCTTCGGCTGCAGATAGTACAAACTATACCTTTTGACATACGTATTAAACTATTTAACTTGGTATACTTTTCAACATGATTGGATCAATTTCATAATTAACCGCCTTGTTATTGACTTCTTTGACTCCCGGTTTCCTCCACCCCTAACGATAACTGCACTTGTTTTTGGTAAATGTGACCCGATACATACCTAAAAATCGATTGAAATCATCGCTTCTAAAAAAAATTCACAGATGAAACTTACGTTAGGGATACTATACAAACATTCATTAAAATAATGTAGTTTCATAGTTTGTAACCAATTAGGTATCCTAAGATATCCTTTAAGTGATACTGAAAACAACATGCATGCCATGATAATAAGGATATTATAGTCAAGTTTAGAGATTCTACCTGTACAACATATTATACTACAATACCCAATTGAATTGTCAATTCATTCAAAATGATGTTTTCTTTTGGTACATTTTTCACTTGAGAAAAAAAAAAAATTTTATTATGTAATTCTCAGAAATTACTATACAATTTTAAGCTACTCCTGAAAATGTCAAATTATTTTACCCCTTTACATGGATCAGGAAGATTGCCTTTTAAGAGACACAAACACATTTCCAGAACAAATCATAAACAATCTTTACGTAATATAAAAAGATGATTAATAGTATTTTCTGTTTGCCCACAAACAGAAAAATACAAGCAGGCATTCTATTATAGGCGCCGAGTTGCGATAGACAGGCAACTTCAAAACATTAAAGTATTTTGGTTTCCTTACTACTTTTTCCCAATACACCTGAAATGTTCTTGGGATTTATTTAAAGGAATACTTAAAGGTCACTACAGCGAGATTTTTCTAAGTTACAAATCTCGCTAAAATTGGCACTTGCATTAGATTGTGGAACACCCAAGTAAAACCCTATTTACAGATATAGAACATGTAATTGTACAATATATATTGATAAAACCCATATTGAGCAATCACTCAGGGTGATAGAAAATGGAATCACACAGACATTTGATCAAACTTGCCCAGATTTTACAGGGAAAATATCACCAAAACTGCAATTGGCAAATAAACCATGCTGTGAAAATCTGTCATTTATAGCTTACTTATTCAGCCTGAACTGCTTAATTTGTAGAAATTACGCAAACAAAAATCTACCTGTGTTTTTCAGAGTCAGGAAACCAGGTTTGACGTGGTTTAGTCTTCACAATGATGTCTGTTGTTGGAACATACTGCACTTGAAGTTCATATTGCTTGCTTTATCACCTTTTTAAGGATAAGAATTACATGTAGATCATTAAAAGGAAATGGGTGCAATATGTTGTTATCATAAGTGATCACTACACATTTCTATTTTCCAGGACACTGTTCAATTGCTTCCATATAAATGCACAGTGGCAAATTGACCCATCTTTGTGGGAGGAGGTTTTATAATACACTAATTCCAGTGGGGTCAGTTTAACAACAAAGGTTCATCTATGTAATTGAACTTAGTCCCAGAGAATGGAAACACATCAGTTGATAGTACAGTGCTATGGTTAATTTGTAATCATTGTTGATTTAATATTTAACTCTAGCTTCCTTTTGAAATGGAGCACATTGCACCTTATAAGGAGCTAACAAACATGATGTAGACATAATGTAGACTCATGGAACAAAGGCCAAGCTGTAAAAGTATTCTCTCATGTTAAAAGATATTTTGCTGTTCTTGATGGGCATAAAAAAATAGCCATTTATAGCGTCAATATTTCAATCAAGCCTTCAATATCATGGAAGGATGCTGTCATGACACTGTCCAACCATCCAATATATTATTAATCTGCATTAAGAATGCTTCAAAATTTTTCAAATTAAGATTAAATTTATAATCAAGCTTAAAACAGGTGCACATTCAATTCAGTTGTATGTGCTGGTGCCGATTACTTGTATTACACACACAGGCAACAAAGGGTAACAAATTAAGTACAACACCCAGGTAGTTATCAATTTGAAAGTAAATTTATCAGAAGGTGACAGCAAATTCAAACCAATAGTACAGCAAATGCACGGATTTAATTATCCCTAAGAAAGCTAAAAATGGTACATAAATTGAAACTGAATTTTGATTTTGCTCAACAAGTGACTCATTTTGCATTTTCCTTCACATATATAGAGTGCATATGTACATATTTTAGATAATACAATCATGTAGTATGAACAATAAGCAGGCCAAAGACTACAGCTAATTTGGGTCGTTTGAAATTGAATATAAATGATGATAATAATAATAATATGGGGAGGAATGGGAGGAAAAGGAATAAAAGAAAAAAGGATGTAAAGTATGACAATGTAGATTTCCTACCTCTAATTACAGGCGCGGATCCAGGGAGGGGGCGCGCGCTCCCGGTAATTCTGCAAATTCTTGCAAAATCAGCCCATTTTGAGCTCTTTTGGACCAGTTGCAGCCTTTTCAAACAGTTCATCCCGGTAAAGTTTGAACATTTTTCAATCCCTGGATCCGCCAGTTGAATTCCAAGACCAAACCGAACCAAAACCCCCAACCCTACTGTCAGGCATTGTTAAAATTAGTGACATGGGTCACTCCTTATTGACTCCCTCAAAAAAGCTCAGATTTCGCCCAAATGGCTGCAAGTTTCAGCTAAACCATTGTTAGAAGGGTCTGCTTAAATGAGCATATGAAATCAGAAGTGACCATCACTTTAATTAAAATTTTTTTCACAGTTCAGGCCAACTACAAAATCCTCTTTCTGCAGGCAAAAAAGTGGCCCGTACTTTGTTCTAATGTAGTCGGAGATTTCATTGTGTGCTGATTTCTTTTCTCATGGGAAGCTAAGTCAACTCTTGCAATTTTTCCGGACTTTGCAGCGCTATAAGCATAATGAAGATCTTCTGAGAAAACCTTCCATTTAAGGTAACCCAGTTCATGATAGTGACGAAATTAGTTTTCTGATGGTGTGTTTGTGACATGCTATATAGGCAGTTTAATTAGCGGTACTACATAGGAAAGGTGGTACGTGTATGTGGGGCCCTTAACATCACCCCATGTTGGTGTTTTCTCCAGCAGTTGTCGTAAGGGTCCCAGTTGAAGCATATTCAGTTCCTCTTCTTCTTCTGCTTGCGTCTGAGGCAGCCCAGCTAAAATAATTTGTGTGCGTTGGAGCCAACTCATGTTGGATTGGTTGGGGTTTGATAAATCTGTGTCCACCGGTTGACGAAAGGTATAGGGCACTCATTGAGAACGTTATCCGCAGTCTGTGATGAGAACCACAATTGGCAGGCTGGAGAGGGCCGCAGCCCCCATCGGTTCATATTGCTATTGAAACGACCGGCTCCTGGGCGAATCCGGTTTAGGGTACCATTCCTTGCTTTGGAGATGCTGCCATTTGGTATTTCTGTCTTTGGTGTAATTGAGAGTTTATCTGGTCTTGGGGTATTAGCCATGGCAGTATTCCATGTTTGTAAGAGGTTACAGGGGACTGGATAGTTTACACGTGTCTGCAGAAAGGTTCGCGAGAGCGCATCTCCTGTCTACTACCGATTGGTTGGTGAATTCTTTGACAGTGTTACGCAGCAGGAGCTTGTTTTTCCAGAGGGCCTTATTTCAACTAGTTATATATGGTGTGGTGTTCTCTCTGAATAATACTTGCAGGAGGCAATTCCTGAAACAAACTGGTATGAATTCAGATGGAGTAGGACTGAGGCAGCCATTGATGGTTCTCAATGTCTCGGTTGAGTACTGTGTCCCAGCTTCCTCCTCCTTGTGTGAGAGCTGTTGTGCAAGACCATCTTGGGGCGTGCGGCATATTCAGCAGTGCTGTAGACCAAGCCATAATGCAGTGTGCGTTAGGGTCGTTGGGCCGGGCAAGCACCCCATGAGAATCCAGCAAGTCGGCAAGGAGGTTATTCCTCGAGACAACCTTGGGCGCATAACGGACTCGAGGTGGTGCCGGTAAGTAGCTGCCGGTCAAGCTTTCACTCCCAGTTAGGTGTGTAGGATTGTATGCAGAGGCGCTCCATTGATGTTAATTTGAAGCTGGCGATGAGCCTCGTTTGGTGTTAAGTGGAAGGCAGAGCGGTGGTCTGGCTTCGCTCAGCTTCAGTCTCCAGGTCTTGAGATATGCTGCAAGTGGGCCATGTCTGTAGTAATTTGCTTCTACTTCTGTCAGTTGCTGTCCGAGTCGAGGCGGGCAATATCGTCGTCGTAGCCCATATTGTCTAAAGATTTTGTCTTGGAGGTACATCGCTGATATACAAGTTGAGCCATTACAGTATCCTGTGTGCGCTCCATCCTCAGACACGCGACTACTAATCGCCCGATCATTACTGGTCTTGTAGAATAACGCGTAAAAAACACGGGTGTTTGCAAGCATGGTACATTATGAATTGTACGTGACATCCGTGATGGTCTTGAGAAGCTTGAGTGGTCAGGCCGCTGGTGCCACACTGTGTCGTATGCTGCAGTAAGGTCCACAAGATGACGCCTGCCTTATGGCGGCTCTTTCAAGCTTTCCTTCCTTCCTCAATATCTTGTGCGAGTTTTATAACAATCTGAATGGACAATGCTCCGGCCACGGCGAAAAAATCCTGCTTGTTTTCGTCAGGCAGATGGGGATCCGACGATGGGGTCGCAGCGGACCAGGAAGCAAGTCCTCGCAAGGTTCTGTTGAAGGAAGCCACATTATGTGATATTGGGTTTGGGCGTTAGTTCTTAGTGTTGTCACGGCTTATTATAAGGTTTGTGGAGTGCGATGATAGTAGCTCTCCTTCAGATCTTGGGTAAGGACTGGTGGTAAGGACATTTGGTAGAACTCCCCCTAGCCAACCTAGACATCGTGGGCCGCATTGCAGGCCTCAAGGAACGTCTGTTGGTATGTTATCAGGGCCTGGGCCTTTCCTTCCACTCTTTAGTTTGGCTGATTAGCAGAATGTAAGCTCATCTATTGATAAGGATGTTAGTGAAAGTGACCCGTCCACGGCCGTTGGCTGACGAGTTTTTTTGGTGATCGCTCTTTATTTGACGAGCGAGTGTGGTCCTTATCAATGTTCTTGTAACGACCTTTTGCGAGGAGTTGCTCAGCAATTGATTTGGCAGGCAATGGACAATATTGTGGTTTGGGAAATTTCCTGGGTCTGGCCTGGTGAGGCGGTTTATAGTCTCCAGGCCTTCCTGCTAGAGTGGGTGAAGACGATTCCTTGGAACCGTCCTCCTCCCATCGCTCACGCGTTTTCCTGTCGCGCAGTTTTCAGAATCCTAGAGCCTTGGATGAAGCTTTCTTCCCCCGGGGTTTCAGAATTCAGTAAATCTTGTGAACGAGGTCGCATTCCTCATCCCAAGATGGGATCATAACTGCGACCGCAGCCACGTGGGATTGTCTTTTTTGCTAATATTAATAAAGAGTTGACACATGCTGTGTAAGAATTTGTCCAGGTGTTGAGGAGGTTGGTGTCGGGAGGTAGGGCACTTCTGAATCCACCAGGTTCCAGTCTGCCTTGCAGAAGTTCACCTTTTCACTGGCTTTTGTTTGTACATTGGCTTAGCAGGCTCTCCTGAGCGACTCAGATGTTCTGGTTGGGACTTTATCGAAAGCGGTCGATAAAGGTACTGTGAATGAGATGTTGTCCATGTTTGGCAAAAGCAAGGTCAGGGTTTGTAGAAGTCTTACCACCTTCCGAGTTGAAAGTGTCTGGTTGCTTGGGTTTGTAGAATTTGTACCCCGGATTTGGGCCGCATCCCTCTAGGGTAGCGCCATCAGGGGTTTTGGTTTGTTCCTGTAACCCCAGGTACTGCTATGGCTATTAAAGTCGCCAGCGGAAATGCAAGGTGCACCATAAGTTGTTAGAAAGATTCTGCTTGGACCGATGGTTAGGTGGCTTGTAACATTGTGTGACAATTGACACCTGCAATTGGGTCGTTGCCGTCATTCCAGGGTGGAGTCTGCAGGAGAAGGTTGCAATTTGTTTTCCATTGGGCTGAGTTACTAGCAAAGGTTTGCAATCCCATGGGTAGCACTCTTGGTGTGTGCAGCTGGGGTGTAGCCCCCGGCAATGTTCATAAGGAACTGTCACTGTAGTGTGGGTCTCTTGGAAGAGAATTGCAGTGACTTTTTGCGTATGTGTGAGGTGTCCGATTATGTTTATCTGTGGCCCTAGTGAGACCTTGCCACGTTTAGTTGGGAGCACTGAGATGCCATCTTACTTGACATCTGGGGATGTCCTGGCCCCCCTAATACGGGCACGTGTGCCAGACTGGCATCAGATAGAGTCCTCTGGCGGGGCATGATTAAAAACAGTGAGATAAAAAAAAAAAGACAACAGTGAATTAAAAAGACAGTGAATTAAAAAAGACAACAGATGTTAGCGTAGCCCCTCAGTTGATTATCATTCCGCCTGAAAGATCATTACCTAGGGTTCACCACAAGGATTTTGATAATCTTGACCCCCCCCCACCAAATTCAGTCCCTTGAGGGTCCCTTTGGGGAAATTTTTGCCTCAGAACTAATTTTAGCCATATTTCAGTTTCAAAGCCTGCCAAATTTCTCACAATTTCAGTTCCCCTAAGCCCTACTTTGATAACTCAGTTCCAAGCAGCCGTTCACACAAGGCCCGCAAATTCGGGTTCCGCACATCCCTACCTGAAAAACAATTTGAGTAGCCCACCCCCCCCCCCGCGGTCCGGTATCATTCAATACACATTCAATACAAATTCAATATTGAATATTACAATTGTTTTTGCATTGGTTCCTTGTTTAGTGTATGCAAAACGAACAACAACCAAACCTGTACCCCTCAAATGATTCGGAAGCATTGGCTCTATCCATTGTGGAAGTGATGGTCAATCAATGTGATCTGAACAATCCTACATGAGGCAGAACTCTACTTCTGCTTGACCAAATTGAGCATCTTTTCTTGTCTTATCTGCACAATCCTGGATCCCTTGGTCCTGTTTTGGTTTGCAAACTTTCTTGGGTTCTTTCTTTCTTGTCTGTTGCTTATTATAATTTTTTTTTTAAATTTTTTTTTTTGTTTGTTTTTTGGACATCCCTTTAATTTATATTGTCAGCATTGAGTTTTGTAGGCTGTTTCTGCAAATTTTAAATAAATTTAGATCAAAATAAGAATGTTGGAAGCTGTGGATATGCGAATCGCCCCTCGTATTTTCTAACAAATTATATTTTGTCATATACATTTATTCTTGTCCCAATACACACTGTGAAAAAAAAAAATAGATTGAGCTCAAACTGATGTTCGTTCATGTAGAAAATTAACACACATCAACAAAAAACCCACCAACACACACACACCACACACATTCCAAATGGACAAAAAAAAAGAAAATAAAAATGACAAGGTACAGAAGCAAAGTATTCCAAGTTTGCAATGTACGATTATAATGCAGTATTAACATCAGGGTTCGGAAACTTCCGGAAGAAACCGATTTCTTCCAGAAAATGGAAAACTGGAAAAAAAGGGGTTCTTCCAGTTTCTCTTCTTCTTCTCCAGAGACTTCCGGAAGAAACTGTAAGAAATTTGCAAAAACGGGAAACGAAAGGAGAATGTATTTGAACAACAAATCTAATTACAATTACACCCTTTCATCTGCTTTGCACTTCAAATCATCACGGCTACTTTCATTGACGTTCAAACAATCGTTTTGTTTTTTTTTTCCAAAATTAATTTACAAGTTTTAAAGCATGTTATTATACCTTGCAGATATAGTAAAATTTGTTCACAAGTTTGTTTGACTTGCTACACATTATACAGGTGAACATTTAACCCACTTTCCAAGTCTTTCCATGTGCACCTTTATACTATCACGTTGTATTGTAGATGGGAAACAATGAAAAACGCTTGTTAAAATCTGTATGGCCAATTTGGTTAATTTAATTTAAAGGGATTAGCGCGAGTTGCTAATCCGAAACAACACCGACATCGGAAAAAATCATCAAATTCTAATTTATATTGTTGTTACTTGCATGTGATAATGCGAACACAACCTGCAAGTGGTTTGGCTTGAAATCCGTGTATTTACATCAAGGCGGTACTTTTTATCTGATTCTGTACTTTCTATACGTGCGTATCTAAATTCCGACTTGAGATCAAAAAAGCCTTCTCCGGTGAATATCACAATTTCACGTGATCTTGTGCACCATGATCTACAGTTTGACCTCAAACACAAAATGATTGATCGTTGTTTATCTGTACTGGTGTAAACCACAATCAGTGTTTAGGAGTGGCAGAGTTTTTAGACCGTCGCTGTATGTCTAAAATTCAAAATAAGTTAAAAATCCAAATTTTTGCATTTTTTTCACTATTTGATGGTTTGCTTCTACTAAGTATTTTATGGAATTGTACACCCTCATCCCCCTATTTATAAGTTAAAATGCATTTCCATCCACTTTTTCGATTCTCTCGCATTAAGTCGCTGCTAATCCCCTTTAAAACCAAATCATAAAGTAGCAACTAATTATTATTTTGTTGTAATGCTTATTGGGGAGAACCTGGGTTAGGGAACTATAACATCTTTGTTTAAAGAATTGAAGATTTGTGCAAGTCTTTACAAGGAGTGTCTGCTTGGCCTTGTCTGGTGTAGAAAAGTGAGATCAGTTTTCTTTCCAGTAATTTTTATATTTAGGCCTTGTGAATAAATGTGAGTTTAATATATGCGCAATTATTTGCATGGGTATGTAGGGGGTCCTGAAGGTTACCTCCCAACCAATGACAAAATCGTTTTCACAGCCACGTGGGGCACAAATTCATGAATAAAACGGCCACACATGACAATGGCAGAACTGTTAGAAAAGTACTTGATTGACAAGTGCAAGAATTTGGCTCCCGCTTCAATGGTACTACAGATAAAACACTCATCTACCCAATTTACCATATAAAACCCCCATATTCCCTTTCTATAGAAAATGCATAATCAAATAAAAGTATTTCACACTTATGATTATGTCAAAAGTAGGAGTGGGGTTAATGGCTAGACATCACACATTAATCAAATCCCATCATCCCTCCGAAAGCCTTGTACAGGACTGGGAGCCTCTTGAATCTCCCCCCCCCCCCTCCAGACGTCAGGTCTGGTTATGATCCTTATGCACCGATGCCGTTGTGTCCTTTTAATTGACACATGTCATTAAATCAGGGGAATCACAAATTTTTGATTGAAAGCAAAAGGGGAACACAGAAATGTTTTCTCTCAAAAAGTACTAAATCCCCCATTCCCCTCCCCAGCATAGCAATTATGCTCTCTAATGTACTTCCACATGCATCAAGATATTACCAGTGTCTACAGGGCCAGGGTCTTGACAATTTTGGATCAGTGGTCAGTAATTGGTCATTTGGGATAGGTCTATTTCTTCATTCAAAATACTCAACACTGAACAAAATAGGTATGCCATTACATTGGTCATTTCAAGCTTTTATTAACCCTACCCCACATCCCAGGAGGGAGGGAAGGATGATGGTGGAGGGGAATGAGAAAATTGCAAATTTGAGTCATCATTCTCAAACCAAGAGCCCTCCAGGTTCTCAGTCCCATAAACCGGGGAATACCACACTACACCTTTGTCATTGACGGCCATGATTTTGTGCTCCATCTGTATGTGTCTTAGTTGAATGGTGCAACATCGCTACATCCGGCATTTTTTTCCTCCCCCCTTCTCACTCAGTGCTAGCGGAATTTTGTGCGAATTCAGTGGTCAATGGTTAAGTGTATGGAAAAAAGAGTTGTTATTAAGGGTGTTTCTCTGTCTACAAAAGAAAAAAACATATTTACTGCTGCTCATACGCAAAAGAAGATAGTTTAAAGTTGTAGGGGGTATCTATAAATGCTGCTGCTGACGTTCACTTGCATCAAGATATTGCCCATGTCTACAGGGCCAGGGTGTTTGCCAAACGGTCACCAGGCGCGTAGGCGAGGGGGGCGTCAGGGGGCTCGCGCCCCCCGTTAAAAATCAAACAAAAAAAAAGGGAAATAGAGCAAAAAAGACCCCTTAAAGGTTGCAACGGAAGATTTCATATTCAGGTTCCCTAAAAAAAAATTGAAGTTCTTGATTGTTGCCTAATGTAAACCTTTCTGTCATAAATATCCCCATCTGAAAGGTTTATAAGCAGAGAAACTATTTCCTTTGGTACAAAATTGGCATTTTCTAATTTTGCGTATGTAGCAATCAAAATCAGCCTATGTTTAGCATTGAAATATAAGCAAAATTAAAATCAACCTTTTTTTCCTCTTTTTTCAGACATTTCTTTAGCATATACATGGTAAGACAATCAACAGTGAGTGCTAGGGTTCAAATTCTTTCCCGGTGAATTTAAGAGCGCACGGCCAATTTCCATGGGAATTTTGGATTTCGGGAATTTATGGGAATTTTAGGAACTTTTTTCCGGGAATATTGGGAATTTTCCAAATCTTTTGAAAAGTGATACAAACATAAATAAGGTCCTTTTGTTCAGATGAAGGATATTACTTCTGAAATGCTTCAAAGAACATACAAGTAAACAGCAATGCATTTTTAAACAACTGAGAAAATAATACCCCCAACTCTTTAAAAGTTTGCCTTTGATTAAGATCCTGCTAGTATTGAAAACGTCAGGCCCACCTCTGTATAGCAGTTTACCTACACAAGTTTTTTTGTGGGAGAAGCAGTTGGTAAAGCATTTACTTAATTTATTATTTCTCTTTAAAAAAACAATACATGTTTTGGTCATTTTTGTGTTGTATGCAAGAATTGCAGAAGGCACATAGGGATTATTCGGTCATATGTCTTGTTTCTGTTGGACAACAAGTTAACTCTTGATCTGAGACGAATGCTGTACGAGTTCCGTAAGGGCTTACAGTAAGTAAACTTTGTGGGAAAGGGAGGGGCATAGTGGGTGGGTGACATGCTGGTGATCTCCATGCCGACCTTTGGCCCATTCACAACCGCGCGGCAGAGACAACACTCCGTGGGTCCGGGGACCGCGATTTTATTTTATAATCACTCTCACATAACATCTTGTGACCTACTGTGAGAAATTCAAAATCAGTTTTAACTTTACTATAAATGGTTTTGACTGCTTCTTGTAACAGGCATGAACATTTTCGGTGTCAAATTCCAGTCCATCCAGCTAGATTTCAGATTTTTTGGAAGTCAATTTCCAACAATTGTTTATTTGTTAGCCCATTTTGTGATGATTTTATGTACATTATGATCAATCCAAAATGCCACTGAACGAGAGCACATGCTATAATATAATAATGTGGGATTTCCCCAAAACTAAACAGACAATTGTTTAAAATTTTCATGCATGTTTTGTAATCTTTATTTGTGTATACTTGAATTCCCATTTATATTTGCACTGGTTTGTACAACCATATCTTGGTCAAGTTATTTGCTTGCAAGAACATCTCAGATTAAGTAATGATTAAAGTGCTTCTTCAGATCCAAAGAAAAAGTGGCATCGATATGTTTTACAAGCAGACTAAATAGAAATGTTACATTTTTAATAAAAAAATTTTTTTAATAATAATTATTCTTAACTTTGTTATTTGAGAATGTAATATCTTTGTGATGAAGTGCAAGTATCATAAATTGAAAATTTAAATTTAAACTTGAACAAAAGGACATTAAATTGAGACAAAGTTTTGTAATAAAAAAAACCAAACAAATTGTCAAAATCGTCTTTGCCAGAGGTAGCGCTTACATTGGTGTAGTACACTCTAGAAGAAGTTAATGGCCTGTAGCAATATGTCATATTCAGCACCAAACAGTAAATACTTGAATGAAAGGCCTACCTAATATGGTTTTTAAGTTTTCATGGGATGAATGATTAAATTGTTTAAAACTTAAAATATACCAAAATTGAAAATTCCGAAAATTCCAATCTTCCCGGGCCCTCAAAATTCCCGGAAAGTTTCCGGGAAAAGTTTCCAAAAATTTCCCGAAACTTTCCACCCCGTTTGCAACCCTATCGAGTGGGGGGCTAATCTATTGAAATTAATATTATGACACAATATTTGGGTGCCTCAAAATCTCTCGTTGCACCCTTTAAATAAGTGAATAAAACACAATTCACTGGGGATTAGGGGCCTACTGCCAAACTTCGCTGTGGTACACACTAGTAGATGGTGTTAAAGGCATATAAATAAATCAAAAATCTACAGGGCGTGGCACGGATCGAGCGTGGCAGGGGGGTGGTTGATGGGTCTGACACGCAGGGCTCTCGTAACTAGCACCCTCTGAATCGCATCCGGCCGGTGCACTGCGACTTGTTTGCGAGACTATACATGTTACGTTATCGTAAAACGTTTTGGCGCGAGGTTTCGTAGTGGTCAATTCAATCTTGAAAACGACGTACATTTCAGGGTGCAGTGTTTCTAATCAGAAGAGGAATCATGGCTAGTTACAACTTATACTAATATATATTATGGGCGGCGCTCAATGGACAAATATCCTAACATCTCCCCATTTAGCACCTGCCCAAGTGCAACAACACATTGGCCTCACGGGACCGAACCCAGGACCCCTTTGGGTCATGAGGCGTCGTTGGTTATCCGCCACTGGACCACATGTGGCCCCTCAACCATGCCTCTCAGATTTTGCTTAAAATTTGGTGGGGAAAACATTTAATAGTTAGGGTGGAATAGAAGAATCTTGAATTCACTTCCATTATTATTTTTATATGGTAGTTTGTGCTATACAAATACCCATACAATCCACTGACCTGAGTAAAAAATTCATATCACCTAACACTGGATTTTTGGACCCCTCAAAATGTAATTTTGGTGTAATCATCTGGCTGAGCCATCTTTTGGGGCCTATTCCTGACCACTAGAACATGTTTGAATCTGCTAATTTTTCTTCGGTACAAAGGTTTGATCTCTGGTAACATGTACTGTAGATTGTGACCCTGCATTATATTATAAGTTGTATGGCCACGAAAAACAAAAAAAAGAATAAAAGTGGTGCTTTTAGAGGTGCCATATTTGAGACCCCCCCTTTATGTGTGGGTTCTCCTTTTTTGTTTTATTTCGAAAAGACTTCAAAATTTGGGTGTTAGATCAAATAATTTAAGGGTTACTTCAAAACCTAATGAAAAGATATGAGTGTTTTAAAATGGATAAAACTACAATCTTGTTCCCAATTGTTGGATACACTTTGTGCAGATTGTTCCCTGCCCCCTCATTTCAATGTTGCATGAGCACACACCCTTAGGCAATCTCTCTCCATATTATTTTCAATACGAGTTGTAAGGGATGGGGAGGGGGACAGAAAGTTATAGTTACAATGCATTTTCAAGCCTATATCTCTTGCATAGCTTCCAATATTAGCAAGTGTTTCCAAAGGACTTATTAACAAGATTTTAGTTTTACCAAAAAATTACCACTTTATTGTGGGCTGACAGCCGACTTTGACGTGCCATAACTCCGAAAACGCAAAGAATCTGAGATTAAATTCATTTGGGATTCTTCTATTCCACCCTTCCATCAATGTTCCAACAAATTAAGCAAAATCTGAATCAGGTTTACCGCCTTGTTGAAATGGCATGGAATGACCCACAATACCTGCACTGTCTGTCTGTCCCTTGTGTCAAACTTTTGGTATACCTTCTGTTCCACTTTTTAGTGGCAGTGATGGATTAAGTTCTACTTGGCTATGGTTAACATTGGAAAAAGGGGTACTTCTTGGGGTAACAGAGGAGAGCAAAGGTCATTTAGGGATCACTTAATGGTCTTATCTGTGCCTGTGTTTGGTTTGGTTCCACATAATGACAATCTATTTATTATATATTTTTTTCAACGGTTTCCAGACCAGTTTTTTCATGCTGTTTTGAATCCGATGAGTGCCAGATAGAAACCGTTAGCATTTTTGTAAAACACAAAAAAAATAAACTAGAAGCTGCACTCTTGCAAACTGGAGCAAGTTACGCAGATGTGTAGCGATGCTATTTGGCCATTTGACTTTTTTTGTAAATAGAGGGTCTCAATCTGCGTCATATGCCCTGAGTAACGTGACCAAGCTACCTTGCATATAGCAGATATGAATTTTTTGAAGATGTTCACATAAGACAGGATTTGACCCATAACAACCTTCAATGAGCTCGAAATATATCTACCCTTTCCTGGCTGTTGCATCCCTGTTGGATGTAGCCCTCTTCAAACAACTGCCACTTCTTCGACTTGAAGCATCTTGGTCCATGTGGTGCCCCAGATATGACGTCAAGTCATCCTCCATCTTCTCTTCTGTCAGCCTCTTCTCCTTTTTCTGATCTTGGTGCCAATCGTCCACTCTCTTGTCCATCTATTGTCTGCATTCTGGACACATGCCCCGCCCATCTCTAACATTTTCTGTCTTTTAGTGTCTAATAGTATGTCGTTGGGACGTTGGGTTTTGGCGTCGAATTCGGTAATTGTCTGATTTTCTCTCTTAATTAGATGTGTAGCATTTGTCTCTCCATGGCTCTTTGAGTGGTAACAAGTTTCTGCTCAAGCTCTTTGGTTGTGTTCCATGTCTCTGCACCATAGGTAATAGTGGGCAGGATATCCTGATTGAACATGACAAGTTCTTAGTGACATTGGTAGAGTTTTGTCACAGATGATGGTGCATGATATCTGCCAAAGCAGCTCCAGCTTAACAATATTATTAACATATAATTATTAGAATTTGACCCCTTAAAGGGATTAGCAGCAATATTGCGAGAGAATCGAACAATGTGGAAATACATTTGTTTTAACTTATCAAGGATAGTGTGTACAATTCCATAAAACTGCTTTAATGCAGAAACAAACCACCCAAATAGTTAAAAAATGAAGTTTTTGAGGAACTTTAGTCCGTAACCGTCTCCCGCCCAAAGACAATACATCGATGATTGCATCAAATCTACACAAACAGCTGATGTGGTTTACACTAGCACCGAATAAACAACGATCAATAATGTCTTGTGTTTGGTCATAAACTGTATTGATCATGTGCACAT
>JAMKCH010013402.1:0-31733 GCA_023653785.1 Ophioderma brevispina | reverse complement strand
TTTCAAATCTCCTCATTTTTCAAGAAACTTTATTTAACAAGATGTTACCACTAAAAATTGAGCAGATAATAGACTTCAGCACCTATAACACACCTCACGCGTAAAACCCCACTGCACACATGGGCGTATGTGTATATATTTTTTTGCTCACCGTTTGTGAGAGGGGGATATGCCGCAAAATATGAATAAAATAATCAGAATGAATTAGATGAGCCAAAGTAGAAAGGATCAAATACTGAACGTGATCAATCAACTGTATGTAGATAAACTTCATTTCTACATAACTTACATAATCTCTCTTTTGCATTACTAGCATCACATTTTGTGTGTGTATGGAAACAGGTTTGTGTATGGGGGGAGTTATTTATTAGGATAGCTGACTGTGTTTCTAAGCATCTCAGGACGAACCATGTGAAAGCAATACGAAATTTAAGTTATAAAGGTTTAGAAAAATAGTGTATCTTAAATTATTAACGGTGTGATTTGGTTGAACAAAAAAAACAACACAATAGTGGATTCGAACTTAAGACTTCACTGAAGCAGTGGTTCCAAGCAATGGATTGTGCCACTACCTACCACGTTGTATTGTTGGGTTGTAACTTAAGCCTATAAATGCTACGATCAGCGCTGCTTTGGGAATCACTGTCTACCAATGAAGAATTAAAAAATCCTATATATTTCTTTTTTACTTGTCTGTAGACCGATGCCATTGCATCTATTTCGAGTCTATTTGAAAACTTCCGAGTTATTACTCTCTTTATTTCCGTGTTCCCGTTGTTGATCGAAAGCTTAGCAATCATAAATCTTTGAATGGTTCATTTAAACTGGACTTTAAGAGACAAATCGCAAGAGAATGCATCAGATTTTTTGATTGTCTTCCATTTTAATCGAGTTGTTACGCTGGGCTAGTGGACGGTAACGCTGTATATGTAATCCATTGTTAATGGGTTCAAATCCATTTTCCATCGTGAAAAATATACTGTTTTTTTTTTTACTTTTGTTCTTGGAATGTCCATGTTCTCTATCTCATACTTATCTCTATATATCATCTTATAATCTCTATCTACTATATATCTCTCTATATATATATATATCAACCTGGCCGACCTATGAACTTTCTTCTGATATCAGACAGCTATATTTGGATGGCTCGTTTGGTGGGGTAAGGTTCTCGATCTGTGTCACCACCTTTAATCAGTGCGCTATATAGACCATAGAGCACTCCGTATGACAAGAGCTTTAGGATAATCGTCAGTTATTATTTTCATTAAATGGAGGCGTTTTATTTATCCCTCCACAATATATGTGTCCAAAAGTGGATTTAATAAACAAATTCTGTGCAAAACAACGTGGGCTGATGGGGGAAGTTTTTTTGGTTTATTTTGTTCAAACTTGAAATATTCTACTACTATATTCTCAGCACAACAGCATTGTTTCTAGGCCGAAGCCCTCACTCCTCAAGACCAAATCAAAATGATATCAATTCCTTCTCATTTAATTTATTCATTCTGCATTTGATCGCAGAGCAAAACGTGCGTGTATGACCATTTTGTGTTTTAGGTGTGGGTGTGTTGTGTGTGCGTGTTGCGTGTGATGTGCACGTATATTTTTGTGTGTTCAAGTTTGCTTATGTATGTGTGGGTGGCACTACTGCGTGTGCGTGCGTATAGTGTGAGTGTGTATTTCTTCGCGCGCGAGTGTTGCTGGAATATACTGTGGTGTGCTTTTGGTCTTGTTTATTCATTAGTTTTCGTTGTTAAAACGCTTGCCTATATGAAATCTTCTGTTTTAGCGTGTTGGGTGGATCGCTGCGTGTGCGCGTGGTGCGTATGTTTTGCGGGGATGAATGCGTGCGTATGTGTCCCGTTATGTGTGTCTGTGGGGGGGTGGTTTTTGGTCTGTGTGTGGAATGCACGATTTGGTGCTTTCTGTCATGTCTTATTCAGTATTTTTCGGTTGTACTTTTAACTTGCAATCTTTTGTATGGTTCTTTATTATTTTTTTTTAAATTTGAAAGTTATGCTTAAAAAATTCACATACAGAAGCATTCGAGTTTCACCTTTGTGTAATTTGATTAAGATATTAGAGTCATCTTCCATTTCCTGGAAAAATGGTGTTCTTAACTTAAACCGATCTCGAGTTATGAGCGTTTTTTGTGATTTTTGTACATGATTTTTTTCGACTTTGGTACATCTTGTTCATAAGTCCTTGGAACCCCTGTTAATAGAATTGGCAGATATAAGGATAATAGGCTTGAAACGCTTGTAACTATAAACTATCTTTCCCCCCCTCCCCATCCCCTCCCAATCAGTGTTGAAAACTAATACGGTGCGAGATTGCTCAATTGTTTCGTTGCTCATGCAACATTGAAATGAGGGGGCGGGAACCAAACAAAAATGCCTGCACAAGTGTTCCAACAATTTTGAACAAGATTGGTCTGTATAAGATAAATGATCAATTTTATAGTGCATAATTCTATGGTATATGATTTTAATAGTATGTCTATTTGAATGCCTTTACCACTGGCTCGGTGCAACTCACGATCGAGCGTTAAATATAACCTTAACTGGGCAAGTTCAGACTCCGCTCAATAGCTCTATAGCAGATATTTGACGTTATTACTATATTTTAATGATTTACGATAAAAATAGTCTATCATGTAAATTCTCGTAGTAATATCAGTATGCCACCTACTAACTTAAACCGGTTTGCTATTTTCCCTGTTTGTGCAAAAATGAAAATACAACATTAATTTTCGATATCATATATGTGATTGTGAGACGAATTCATGCGGCCTATATATATTCACATGCGTCATAGTAAGAATGCATTTCCCTCCAGTAACCTTTTTTACTACATTATTTACTCAATCAAACACTTCGCAGAATTGTTGGTAGTTTGTAAACGAAGATGAGTATTTTATTCATCGCCACCACGTTAAGATTGATGAGACCCTCGATAATTGGTGTTCGTGTGGAGGCGGACAATAGAACATTGAGTACCAATGATGGGATTACATACAATACACTGCGTGTGAGTTTACTTAACGGGATTAGCAGCGATTTGCTAATCCGAAACATCAAAAAATTCATCATTTCAACATATTTTTTTTGAGTTTTGTTAATGGCATGGATATGCGAACATAACATGCAAGTGGTTGGCTTTGACAGTCAGTACTTTTTATTCTATTCTGTAATTTCATACGTGCGTATCAAATTTCCAACTTGAGATCAAAATAGCCTTTCCCGGTGAATCAACAGATTTTCATGAGTGATATTGTGCACCATGCAATCCATACAGTTTGACCTCAAACACGCAAATTATTGATCTTTGTTCATTCTGTAACTGGTGTAAACCACAATCAGCATGTTTAGCGCAGATTGTGAGATGCCGTCGCTATCTGTCTATTTGCGGGAGACGGTATGACAAATTTCCTCACACTTTGTTTTCACTATTTGGGTGGTTTGGTTTCTACATTAAAGCGTTTATATTAGTCTGGTGGGTAGAAGGGGTGTTTCCGTGCACCAACTGAAATAACTTCATATCAACTCTCCTATATCAGAAAAATGCGTAGAAAACGATTAGCTATGTTAAAAATCAAAAGTTTCCCCGTACATTTTTAATGCAATTTCTGAATATTATTACTCGCCATTACAGAAAATAACAGTTTTTCGATATATCCTTCACAGCCAATACTGTTTAATAATGAACAAAGAGGTGACTAAGAACCTATGTTTTCGAGGGTCAAAGAAAGATGGAACCATTTGAAAAATTACCAATGATCCCCATGATGGACGTATAGCAAATTACGGTCGCCATTAGCTAAAAATACAATTTTTCGATATATCTCAATCTCACCCAAAACTTTTTGGATAGAACAACTAAGGTGACTGGACCTATGTTTTGATGGTCAAGATCAAGATGGAACATGTTGAAAAAATTACCAGTTGTCCACATGATGACATAAAATGCAAATTATGGGGCGCCATTAAGCCCCCCCCCAAAAAAAAAAAATCATTTTTGGGCATAGCTTGGCAAAGACCAATACCTGCCCACATAAGATGACGAGACCTATGTTTTTTAGGGTCAAAAGGTAATTAGAAAGGCCTCCATAAATTATGTTGTCATTAACAATGTTCACACTGCAACAATACTAAACATGCAAATTAGAGGCCTTCAATGTCGTAGTCCCTCGTTTTTGGGTACTTATAAGAAACGTTTCTGGCCCAATAAATTTAGACTTCTGTTATACATAATCCTGTACATTTCTCTTAAATCAAGGTAATAAAATAGTACAAGACGAACGCGAGACTAAGATCTGTGTTGTTTCATGCCGAAAAGCAAACGGAGTAACAGAACTCTACAGTCTCCATTGACTCCTCTGCCAACAACATGCAATGGATACATATTGTATCAATGGTAGTTTTAAACCCTCAGTGTATTTAAAGGAACAAGGAGAGTAAAATTTACTTGCCAAAGACTTTCTAAATCATCCCACAACAAGATTTCACTTTAGACTACAAATCTGTACTCATTAAAACTTCTAAAAGCATTAAGCATCATAGTAGTTTTACATCCTCAGTAACTTTAAGGAACTGCAGGATAAAAAATTGGAGCAGCTTCCTAATGGAGTGACATCTCGAACAATCATATAAGTCCCATATCGCATCTATCAGTCTGTGATCAGATCCCTAACTGTGATCAGCAAAACACTCTGATCTTGCAACGAGTTGTATATCATCGTCTGCTTGTGAGATGATACACAACCGGAAGTATCGACTTCAAACCCCTCCCGCCCTCTTATATTGGTCTTCCGGTGACCCATCTTCCCCACCAGAATTTATTTTCCAGTGACAAGTAGAGCTTAAAGTCATTTGCCCCCAAAGCACCCCTAAATTCTACGCTCTTGGGAGAGCAAAGGGAGCAAAGCGATTCGCGGGCCGCAGAAAATGGTCTGGTTCAACTTTATCGAGGTCAGGTATCGCTCTCCTTCTTAATATTCAGCAGGCTTTCCATTAGTCCATAGACCTGCTTGGCCTCTAACTCAGTCAACGACATGGAGCTGGCGTCTGAAAAATTCATACATGCTGCCCATATGCCATTTCCTGCTGCAAGGGTAATGCTTGGAAGATGACTGAGATAAGCGCAAAGTTTAAACCTCTATGGGCAAGACCTGTACCATGCCAATGGCCAGAGGGACAATGGAAATCAGTCCTCCGCTATATATGTTCCAAAGCAGCATCTCCATGATCTGCACGGTTTGGCCACTCTGAACAGTTTATGATTTTGTTTTGAGTTTAAAACATCCCTGGCCCATGCCCTGGTCAAAGAATCAAACGTAGGCCTCAACATAGACCTCAAATTTCGGATACAGAATACCAGCATCATTATTCCACCTTGGAAATGGATAACGTGAAATAAATCTCTACAATGTCATGGCAAGCAACATTGTCAAAAGTGCTGTAGGGATCACGAGACATGAAGTGCCACGATTCGAAAGCCATAGACAATAATTCTGCCGTGGGTCGAGCAGTTGCAGGGTCAACACACCAGAAATTCCCCCACCATTTTTCACTCCACGCGCATTGGCCCAGAGTTTCCTGATGTGGCTCATTTTTTTTGAGAATGACACGATCTATATTTACTACCATATGCAAGAATTTTTATTGGGTTTTTACATGTTTATTTGGCAGCAAGGCAGATGCCCGTGCCTGGATTGGAGCCTGCAACTCTGGCAACTGGGAACTCCCCACCCCGCAAATCATACCTCGAGGGTCTATGGAACTCATTGAAAGCCTGCAAACTATCGCGACGAAGGAGAAGCAACACCTTGACACATGTCAATTTCCAGGAAGTTTGTAGCTTGTGCAATATCTTCAGACAGTTATTCCCAAAATGGAACTCCTACTTCTTGTGATCTACCTTTGTAAAAAAGATAGGTCTTTTCAACTGGGTTCCTTCTGATAGGCGTTCAGCAGGTTTCTCAAGCGACTTAGTTTTCGTTTCCATAAAACACCACACCACCCACAAGAGCACACCACACACACACACAAAAAGCAGGTACAAAGATAACGCACGATCTCACTACTGTTTAAAGATATGAGATCCATGTCCTACAAGACTGTAACAAAACCAAATGCTTTCTGTTTGGGCACTGATTACTAACGTAGGTCGTTCTATTTGCCTTGATTTTATGCTACCAATATGGATATCAACATTATCCAGGATGCGTTGAAGACCGAAGAAATCCTTTTCTTCACGTTTTTTCCGGAACATTTTCTTTTGCTTGATTACAACTGTCACTAGTCTAAGTTACATTATTCTTTAATTTTAATTGCACACACATTGAATAAAGAGAAAATGCTTAAGGCTTGTTACATTTATTTAATGAGTACAGATTTGTAAGTCCCCAATGTTGATAATTTGTTTGGGATGATTTTAGAACGGTCCTTTTGCCAAGTAATTTTTCCCTCCTGTCAGTTTCCTTTAAATTTACTGAGGGTAAAAAATACCATGATACAATATGGATATCCCACTTGCATGTTGGGCATAGAGTCATTGGAGACTGTAGAGTTCGTCCCTTTCACGGTTCTTCTTCTTTTTGGCATGATAACAACACAGTATCTAATTAGTCTCGCATTAGTCCTTGTAATCATTGATACCTACCTTGAATTTAAAAGAATGTTACAAGTATTATCTGTATCTGGATTGGTTTTTAGCTCCAGCAAAACGGGGTCACATCACGCTAGAGTATTATGTATAGAGGTTCAAGTCTACATTTACATGTTCCAACAAATTACATTACCCCCCAAAACGAGACCGATCGACAAATCGATGGCCCTAATTTGCATATTCTTAATAAGCATTTGTCAGGGGAAGCATTTTAGTGACACATTAACATAATTATGATCACCTTGTAAATTATCTCGCATCAAAAACATAGGTCTCGTCATCTTATGTGGGCAGTAATGTTGAATATTGGCCAAGATATACCACCCAAATATTGATTTTTTGAGCTAATGGCGACCCCTAATTTGATATTATGTCATCATGTGGGAAGCTGGTATTTTCAAAATGGTTCTATCTTGATCTTTTGACCCTCAAAACCTAGGTCCACTCACCTTATTGGTTCATTTATATTCAACAGTAATTGTTGAGATATCTCGAAAATTGTAGTTTTTAGAGAGCTATGGCGACCGTATTTGCATAGTCGTCATCATGGGGACATTCTGGTAATGTTCAAATGGTTCCATCTTGATCTTTGAACCTCGAACGTAGGCCCAGTCACCTCATTTTTTCTCTCTTCTCCAGTGTTGGCTGAAATATATCGCAAATGTATTTTTCTTCAATGTGCGAGTACTAATTGCATAATTTTTGCATAAAATGATACGTGGACACGTTTTTGATTTTTTTACAATCTAAGAGTCGTTTTCTAACGCATTTTTTTTCTAATATAGTGACATTGATTAGAAGTGCACTTTCAGGGGGGTGTGCACGACACCCCGTCTCTCACTAGCCTATATTGACTTGTACACACTTATCCCTGATTGATAAGGTTAAAAACATGCATTTCCCCACATTTTTTTCGATTCCCTCGCATTATCGATGCAAAATAACGCTGTCGCTGCTAATACCCTTTAAGTACGACCACACGGATAGGAAAGGTCTGTGTATATTAGATTTCCAAGCTCGCACGAAACAATTTTATAACCCGCGCAAGTGAATCGTTCCGGCGAGGCAATAATTTGCATCGAAAACTGGGAATTTCTTCCTTTGCGGTCATTTTTAGCGAAAACCAATGGAGGTCCCACCTTCAGGGAGGTCGGGGTGTCCCGTCAAATTCGAAGAACGGTGTGGTTGCCACATTCCTAATATTTACTGTGGTAAATGCCAAAAAAAAAATGGAACTTTATGTTACGTATGATGCTATTGAAGCAAATACTGACAATATTGTATTGTTTTCTTATTATTTAGATTAATAACATGTGGTACTGCTTATTTTGACACCCATCATTGCCAAATAATACCAATTTGCTGCATGAGTGGATTGGCAAAAACGGTTGAAAAAACCCTTGTTTGGTGCGATGTGCTCTTAAAAGTAAGTTCTCAGTTATGACGTCATTATGACTTCATATTGTGTGAACTTGATATGTTTGTACTTGATTTGGGAGAAGGACATATGTGCTACCCACTGATACAAACAATATGCTTTCTGTCGCTTAAAGTACAAAAAATCAGGGGGTGGGTGACGAGGGTTTAACACCGACCATCGTCGACAAAATACCAAATGGCTGCGCACGCACTGACAACCTTTGAATCCGCAATCAATGCGGGAAGAGCGCAAAGACTACTTCTACTTCTTTAGTTATCAGCAAATGACTCGCTTATCGTGTGTCGGGAAGTAAACAATCAATCAAGGGTTGCACTCCTCTCTACCGTAATGTTGAATAATAATGATGGTGCTGAAACTTGGGTGGCCGGTTGTTCCTATGGTCGATCGGGTTACACGGCAAACAAACATTTTTTTTAACTAGCCATCGTCTCCTAAATCCATTCGAAGGCATACCCAGTTTGAGGGCCGGTCGCATTCCCGCTCCACAAATGCAGGAAGCAGGAGGAAACCTCACCATTCTCCTTAGTCGACAGCCAAATTTCACCACCAAAGAAGAAGAAGCTCAACAAACATGCAGACGCCTATATAAATCTACCAAAGTATTCAGAAGACAGCATGTGGAAAGCCTTTGATGAACAGCTATATGATGAACTGCCAACAGAAAGTGTGGGCAGCCCTGACGAGCAACTAACAAACCTTGAGACCTATGTATACAAGAAACGTGTGGATAGATTTGGCACCAAACCAGCCTCATCTAGGAAGAAAGAAATGCACTCTATGCAACAGAGAAAGCTTAGATGGATAAAGAAGGATGCCAAACAACAATATAAGAAAGCACTCAGAAATGGTAATAAACACAATCTACAGATATCAGAAAGGAATATCTGAAACTTATCAGGCTCCACAACAAAGTCGGAAAGCTGGAACTGAAGCCCGTCAAAGCAGCTTCAGATCCTTCACCAAAAATTGTGCTCGGCATGGGGGTCAAAGGTCATTTTTAATCAGGTCATATAGCAATGCAACATTGCAACTTTACGTGACTCATGCATATGAATCGGCTTGAAACCCTTCATAAAAGGTGTGCTTGACATAGGGTCAAAGGTCATGGTCATATTGACCATCTGCTGTGTATAAGTGGCCTATGGGTCATGTCATAGAGCACTATTTTTTTCTGTATGAAACCACAATTGTACTTCCCCGTTATACTTACTACAAATATTTTCTCTCTCGAGTAGTTTATCCAATACGACTGGATTCCAGTTCCTCTTTTGTGAAAGGGTTTCTGGAAATTCAGTAAACCATATATTCTGCAATTGTTGTTCCCCAGGGCAACCATGGCTGGAACTTTTCTTCGAAAGTAACATAACCCTTTTGCAGTAGCAACGTTCGTTGTAAGGAAGCGACCAGCGATATCTATTTGTTGAGAAATCACGTCGTTTCTTTAGAATGCACACATGGGAATACACCAGAGCAAAACAGCAAGCTGTAAATATATATTAATATGTCAAAATCATGATGCTAGAGTAACAGACCATTTTCGACTTACCAAGACATATACAGATAAAGTAATAATTGAAACAACAAATTGTCAATTTTCAAGCTAATTCTTTATCAAAATAAAGGTAATAATTTGATTTTCTTCCGGCAAACAGTACGGATTTGCTATATAATTATATAAACAGGCCACGGCCGATTGGATTTTTTTCTAGACACTAAACGTTGTGTCTCTGATATATCTCAACATTGCACTGTGTTTTATCAACCAATCTCTTCGACTGATATAAATAGTGGTCTCCCATAGACCCTGTGGACCACGGCCATATTTGCCCTCTTAATTATCATCAAAACGTTATTGGCCACGCGACCCGTATATTTTCGGATTCTGTACAGTTAGACGAACAATTTGGCACCATATTTACAAAAAACAGATGAATCTGAAATTTTACCCCCAGTGTGACCTTGAACCCGTTTTGCCTTGTAACTCTTGTACTATAACCCTCAGTTAGGGCAAATTATACCTTTCTGTAATCCTTGAAAGGTACTGAACACGATGGTATACTTTTTCCCCCTTTTATATTTTGACCCATGTATAAACCTTGCCCCCCTAAAATACATCCAAGTACACATTTTAAAAAATGACACCATGGTTTTGGAATCCTTAATACAATTTTGAATTGACTCTGAGCCAGGGCTAGCTAAATGTTGACTTACATGGCCTTCTCTACACTTGCTATAGTAGGAGAAAGGTGGGTAAAAGTAGGTCACAGCATTATTAAACTTGGTTCTGAAGAAAACATATGACCCGGGAATTCCTAGAAGCTCTGTTTTCCGCTGAAAACATTGCAGTAGAAAACAACAAGATCCTTTGCCCATTGTTCGCATAGCGCAAAGAACCGTCTTACCCAGTTCCGAGACTCGGGATTTGACAATAATTGTGACAATCAGCTTCCGTGTCAAAGCAAACATATAAAACGCAGCTACAATAAGTATGCCGATCAGATGATATTTTCTCAAGAAGTCCTCTGAGTCATTATAATTTGAAGGAAGTAAAATAAGTTATTGGTAATAATAAAGGAAATATTTATACAGATTGATCCTGTGAATTACAAAACAGATATCCATACTATTTTACTACCTGCATAAACGGGCCAGAAGGATAGCCTTAAAAAATAAGCCTATATTGGTCTAGTTTCCCAATTACTTTCAGGAATTCTGGACTCAAATGTTCCGGTAAACAGTACAACCTCTTTCTTCGGTGTGTGTCGTCAAATTTAAATAAACCGTCATTGTTAGCTTGTACTGTCTGGGGGTTAATGAATCTAATAATTGCATGCCAACTTCTAGTAAAAAACCGCTATATCATAATGAGCGTTACAATATATAATAATGATTAAGTATTTATTTTATACGCGCGACAAATCTACCGAAGTGTTCAGGGCGCCGTGTGGGGCGCCTTAGGTGTTATACAATGTACACTTCTAGAAGATGGGTTATGTGTACGGCGTGCAGTTATTTTTTACGAAATCTTTGCTGTGCAAGGTTATCTTTAATCTAGCTAACCATGCACGCGAGAACAAAAGATTTTAGATAGCTGCACGCCAGAACAAAAGATTTTAGATAACCTGCACGCCAAAACAAAATATTTAGATAAGATGCACGCAAGAACAAGAGATTCTCTTCACTGCTGTGCTCTTTGCAAAAACAAGAAACACAGGGTGATATATAGCATGCATATGCATATAGAATGTATGCGTACGCATGCATTGACTTTCCCTTGTGAAAGCATTTGAACAGTTCACTTGCTAAGGTAGTTGAAAATACCAAAGCCAGAATGTCCATTATCTTTACCTCCCAGGTCATGTGGCTTTACGAACGGGGAAAGAATACTACTAAGTTTAATAATAATACTAAAGGGTGTCCACAAAAAATGGAGCAAGGCAAAAGGAGCCTCCTTGGAGGTGAAAAAAAAATGTAAATAGTAATGTGATATTTACATCACGTCATAAATGAAGTCTTGGCTTTGAATACCGTTCACAGTATCATATTTTAGTGTTGCAATCCAGAGATATGGTTAATATTTTAACCCTCGTCTACCTGAGCCATTTTTTGTAACAAAACTCCCGAAGGGGGGGGGGGGGTGGTTACCACCCCCCCCCTGTGATTTTCGTTACTGAACACCCGATTCCTGTAAATTTGGTACCAATGGATAGCCTAGTGTTTCTTCTTTCCATTGGTACCAAAATAAGTACTAACATCCCCATTATGACGTCAGCATGACGTCATATGTTGAGGAAAGTACGAAAATACTGAATATAGGGTGAAAAAATGATATTTCGCAATTTTAGCGACTCAAACACCTTATTATAGCTCTAAAATGCTGTCATTATATAAAAACTAGTCATTTCCCATCAAGTAGAGTCAAAAACCGCATGAAAATCTGATTTTCCTAACCTTTTTGGCGAAAAATAGAATTTTTCACTGTGTGTGTCTATGGAAATGGCAGTTTTGCTGATATGCGAACTTTATGACGTCATTGTGACGTAATGCTAGGCATGTTGGTACTCATTTTGGTATCAAAGGAAAGAGGAGGACCATAGCTATCTATTGGTACCAAAATCAAGTGTATGTGATGTTCCTGTGTTGTGTTAGGCATGTTGGTACTTCTCTTCCGGAGGGGGGGTGGTTACCACCCCCCTATCGATCACTTTGGGATCACCCTGTATCTTACCTATACCCCGGTGGATGTTTGTTTTTGGATTAAAAGGAGCGGAACATGTCAATTGACAACAAATAATTTGGCACCAAAAAAGGGGGTTTTAGCAAGCCGGGGAAAAAACCTGAAGGGGGGTGGTAACCACCCCCCCCCCTTCGGTAGACGAGGGTTAAGAGAGGGTGAGAGAACCATTGTGCCCTTTTTTCAGAATGGCATAACTTAACACAGTCGAATCATGCATGTTCCAGTTTTTCTCGGCCATCTTGCTTTGGGGTTGTTAAGGCTCAATCACACAGCCGATTTTTTGCTTGAATTGAAAACCACTTCCAGACTGCTCAGACTGGTTCCGATTGGCCCATTTTTCGAGTCGGGACTGTCCTGTACAGGCTTATGCAGTCGTTAAGAGGCTTTAACATGCTCCGTGTCTGTTTTTCAATCCAAAGAACCGTATTCAACACGGTGTTGATACTACCTCATACTCTTGCAACTTGTAGAGACAAAATGAAATGTATCTTGAATTTGGGAATAATGACGGATATGGCGGTTTATTAACAAATTTTTATCAATATGAAAGAGAAAAGATAGCATTGAGTACGGGTGCACGTGTGTGACTGGTGGTTAGGGGCGTGGTGTGACATTCTCAATTAACTTCAAAAACCAAAAAAAAAAGAACCGGGAGACAACACAAACTTGGTGACGATTGTTAATATGTGCAACAAATGAATTGCTATAATTTTTTTGTATTCCCCATTTCTAAATAAATTTTCAACCCTTTCTTACAAATGACTCAAGTAATACCTCCAAAAGCATTATAGATTTCCTGATTGTTGAAAAAGTGCCAGTCGCTAATTTAGCAACTTCTTCCAAACGTGCAAAAACAACATGGAATTGGGTTTTTAAATTTAGTCTTTATTAAAATTATTATTGTTTTCTCTTGTTTAAACTGATCATATTCATATTTTGACTAATAATAAAGTTAACATGCTATCCTTCTTCAATTGACCCAGAATTATGTCGTTAAATGGTGAGTGCCGAAGTGGCAGGAGATATAGCCTCCGACTCACAATCGACTACAATGGTGAACAATAGGCAACAGATTTCAGTTGACTCTTCACGCAACATGTACTTCACGGTTTAATTCCGTTGTCGTTATTGGGCCCGGACTATGAATCCTGCGGACTATATCACCTTTACACGGTGGTGAAATTGGATATAGTCCGTCGGGAACCATAGTCCGGGCTCCTTAGACGACAACTAACAAACGTGAAACCTAATTGTTGGGTGAAGAGTCCGTCTGAATCCAGTGTCATCATAGTCCGTTGTAGGGTGTTTTATGAGTCAGCGGACTATAATAACATCCACACCGGTCACGTTGTTGGCAGTAATTAGCACCTCAATATTTTTTGGAGAACAAAGACTAAAACCATTATTTTTTTGGCCAGGGAAGATACACACACTTTGAACACAATAATTGATCACGAAAAGACACCAATTACAATATTTGATTTATTTATGTAAAGTCGTATGCCTAATGGTCCACCGAACTTCTTCTGTACGCATGATGAGTAGAAAAAGTCACATAATTTAAGCTAGGCTGAATGCAAACGAACAGAAATTACAACTCTCATAATCCCATCGATTTTCAACTGCCTATAAAACACAATAATCAAATTAAATTACCGCAAAGAGCCTTCAAAAGACAACATTTCACTTTTGAAGTATCATTAATACTACTGCATGATGCTCAATTACATTGAATTTATGGCTTTTAGCTCTTTTGTCGCTCTATTCCATCTATATACGCTTTATTTATAAATTCAATTTTTAAATAACGTATGTAAGCAAATACTTTGCTTTCGATACAGAAAATAATAGATAAGGTTAAAATATGTTTGTTTCCGCTAGGTGTTCCAAAATGTAAATGCGGAATGCTGTCGTCGTCGTTCGTCTTTTTCTTTTATCTTCTTCGTCTTGTTATTGTTAATGTCATTATGACTCTAATAATGATTATTATGATTATGATGATCATGATTATGATTATTATTAGTGGTGGTGGTGGTGGTGGTGGCGAATACAGTTTACCATCAAATCCTTAACGTCGTTACCTATCTATAAGTGCTAGGTGCCGTCGCAAACGCTATTTTGGTACAAAAGGATACCGTATCTTTCTTTATTTTTTTACTTTCTCATTTAAATTGTAAATTACAACTTGCATAGGGATGTTAGTATTAAAACTTAACCAAAAATATTTTCAGAATCATAGAAAAGTACGTTGGATAAGCAAGAGGCGTGGATGATAGATACCCTACTTATTAGTTTTGCTAACCTGCACAAACATTACTTTTTCGATTACCCGTCTAAAGTGGAAGATTCCAACAACCATCTGTTTTAACGGCCAAAGCAAGTTTATTTGTATTGAGAAGTGTACAAAGATATCACGACAGAAAGATTGCCTCCTATGACAATAATGAATTGTTCGTCTTTGCGAGTAATGTTACTCCTAACGGTATGGACAGGTATGGGATATAAAAAAATAGAAGTAGTAGTAGTAGTAATTGAGGTAGAAGTAGTAGTAGTACAAGTAGTAGAACAAGTAGTAGTAGTAGGAGTAGTAGTAGTAGTTGTAGTTGTGGTTGTAGTTGTGGTTGTAGTTGTAGTTGTGGTTGTAGTTGTAGTTGTGGTTGTAGTTGTGGTTGTAGTTGTGGTTGTAGTTGTGGTTGTAGTTGTAGTTGTGGTTGTAGTTGTGGTTGTAGTTGTAGTTGTGGTTGTAGTTGTAGTCGTAGTTGTAGTTGATGTCGTTGTCATTGTTGCTGTTGTTGTTGTTGGCCATTCTTAAAATGTCAATACTAACCTTCGTCCTCGACAGCTATTTTCTACTTTCCCGGGAGGTTGTGGTGGTGGTGGTGGTGGTGTGGTGGTGGTGGTAGTGAATGCCATCCCCCACCCCTCCGGATTTCATTATTAAAGGCTGATTCAGAGATTTCAAAATATATGTTTTTGTTGTAATAATTAAAATAGTCAACTAGAACTAAAGATAGTCACCTAAAATGCTCAATCCCAAAGTTTGAGATGAATCTGATTTTTCGTTTTCATGCAGTAAACATGTTTGTACAGTATAACATGCCATAGGATACCGTGTATAACAAAAATTCCGGATCCGGAATTTTATAACAAAGTTGTGATTTTCTATATCGTCGTGGGTTCTGCATACTGTCGAATCAGCATTAATGCTAGTTCTGAGAAAACGGCGTTTGAAAGTTTGAGTTACTTGTGAATGCGTGTAATTAAATGAAATAAAGGAAATGACTATTTTAAGTGGTGTATGTTAAAGACATGAATGGTTACTAACTGACGACAGTATTAACATACCAAGAAACAACTGTTTTCTTATTAAAAATGGCCACTAAATGTGATTTGACAGTTTGTCAAAACCCAAATGTTTGATTCGCTGTGTTCTAAGGAGTCGAATACGTATTCGACTGCATGAAACCCATTGATTTCTAATGTTGGTATGGTTAGATTACTATAGCTAGGGGTTTTACTATTTTAAAATGATGATGCCGATGATGCCACGATGATAAGAATAACGATGGCGGTAATGATGGTGGCAATAACGATGAAATAAGGAAACATCGAGCTTGACGACGACATTGATGCTACTTATCGATGATGATGATGATGATGATGATGATGATGATGATGATGATGATGATGAGATGATGATGATGATGATGACGATGGCGATGACGACGACGACGACGATGTCTATTGTATTGTGTTTATGCTACAAACAGTGCAAATTTGTGTAAACGACTTCCATAAGCGGTTAAAATGGGGAAAATCACTGTTGCATTATCGTTCGTTGTAAAAGATAGCGCAGAATGACCACGATGACCAACAAATTCAGAAAATAACCGTCTCTTACAAATTCGGCTCCTTAAAATTAATATCTTTAATTAGTCGCCAATATGTTATAACTCTTTTTGGCAGAAAAAAACTAAATTTCAGGTGTAAATACGTTAGAAGGAACACAAACTTGTAGTGCATGTTAATAAAAATAGTAGCATGTGGCAAACACAATAAATATTGGCAGAACTGTTCAAAAATGACCTCAGAAAATAGTTAAACATACAACTGGAATGTTTCATAAACTCAAAGGTTTTGGAGGATAAAGTGGTCTATACAACTTATAACAAACCATATTTTCTCGTTTTCTTATTTTTTTTAAATAGTTCTTTTAAAGTAATGTACACTCTTTAGTATACAAACTTGAACGAATTAACAGTTACATGGGTAATATACTCAATAGTAAAATCTAAACATAATCAAAAACAATTTAAAGGGCACTAACGCTTATACAAAACAACTTCCCAAAGAAAAAATCAATTTGTTCCTGAAAGGCGATTTTAAAAAAAAAAGGTTTATTAAATTATTTAGTTGCAGAATATCCAAGGTAACATCAAAGAAAATCAAACCTTCACAATATGTTTACCAAGCCTATTATTGTAACAGGTTTACTAAAAGGGGTGGGGTGAGAACCCGAGAATTCATTATTATAAAGCAAAGATGATTTCGTGTTGGTCTAGTTGATAGCGTTGGTCTCCGTTTTCTATTGATTCCAAACAGAACCTAGTAATGGCGTCACAACTGACGACAAAGTTTACAAGTTGCACAATGACATTTTCCACAAAAGGAGGGATAATGGATTTTCATGCGGGTTTTGGCCCCAAATGCTATGGAAAATTACTAGTGTTAATAAATTCCTTTAAAAAAAAAAAAAAAAAAAAAAAAACAAATTAACTAATAACTAAAGGGTAATGCAGTTATCATTTATGGGCGAAATGTGCCCGAGGTCGGAAAACTAAATAATGGACGCCCATTATTTTTAATTTGGTTTCACCCGAGGGTACTATGAGCCCATAGATGATACGAATGAGACTACGAAACCGTTATTTCTATTCTATACTAAGCCAACTGTTGTATTTTGGTTTGTTTGTTTGTATAGGTTTTACAACTACCCAGAATAAGCCATACTTTAAAGGTATATGCTTAATTCATGTGTATTTTATATGCTAATGAAGAAAAAGAGATGAAAAAGAAAATGCATTCGCGGCTCATTATTGCAGAATATGGCAGTAAACTGACCAATCAGAATGCTGTATTTTCAATAAGGGGTAGTAGAGGTAATAGACCATCCCATCAATCGACTTCAACGCTAACCCCGGTGACGGGTGCGACTTAAATTTGTTTCGCCCAAAATGAGCAGAAGGATGTGAATAATTATATGGAAGACTACGAAAGTTTTTAAGTTTTGCGCACCGGAGGAAAGTTTACCGGGGTGGTAACTCCTCCCCCTTGGTAATACGAGTGTTAATGTCACTATGTCCACCAAAATGTGATAAAAATTTGGTTTATTGTACAAACGTTACAAACGGACCAAAACTTGGATAATCTTTTTCACGACGCAAAGGACCGTAGGTTGCAATTAGTACAAGTAAAACATAATTAAAAAACCCAAAAATTAAAATGTGAAAATAACATGGGACCATCCCTCATGAAGTATAGAAAGGTAAATTTCACCGATTGCATTAAAACTTGACAGACTTTATCGATTTTGATCACTGAATTAGCAATCTTTGTCCCAGCGATACGTATTCGTCGCAATTCATCTGTGTGCTTTGATATACTTGGACACGACAGCTCTCGAATACGTATTCGATTGTTGGTGAAACCCGTTTTATACGAATGCGTGTTATTCGACTGCGGGATATTTTGGTTAGGAGATGTAATGTCACTTTTATTTTTGGGTATAATTAAGAGTACATAAACTCACCAGAATCAACTATTAACTCAATTTGACCAAACAATCAAGATTCGACACTATTTCGTGACCACGACGAGTAGTTCCCCACCCAATCTACAGTATGACTCGACTCATTCTACACGTTGTCTTGCTGTAACTTGTTTGTAAAACCCACAAACAACATATCAAAATGTAGAACAAAGGAAGGCATGGCCAAGACATGCTAAATGCATAAACCCTTATGCTATTTTGCCTATATTTGGTTATTATTCAAACAATTATCTCATTGTTATTGAAATGTTTATTTTGATTTACAAAACATATTAACTCTTGTTTTTCATTAAACGTTTATTGTTTTCCATGCAAATGTGTGTTGTAAATGATACTTAAAGTGGAAAGTGAGATGATAATTTTTCAAATGGCTGCCGTTTTTTCACGCCAAAATTTAAAAAATCCCGCCAAAATCGAATATGGGACCAGGTGTCTTTGTGTTGTTTCAATTTATTTCAGGCAGTTCTGAGACCCTCTGTAGTGACATTGTCCAGTCTGTATGGGAACGGGTGTGTCTGTTATCTTGTGATTTAAGAAAGGTTCATCAAGGTTGAGTGTTATTCGAACCGTTTTGCCAGTAGAGAGCTAAAGTGTTTGAAACTGTGTTAAGGGCACTCCCCGCTTAGTCACCTTTGATTCTTATAGGTTGGGGTAGCCTTCTTGTCAGTCTCTACCTCAGACCGCCTACAAACATGTACACAATGGTTTTTTGTTTTCAAGATGTATGGTGTCAGCGCTTTGGGCCTACATGTTCCCCCAGCACCATTGTGTTCATCTCAAGTGCAGCTTAGCAGCCTCACGTTGTGCTTGAACTTCTGGAATGGATTTGTATGGTGTTTATTTAGTTCTCTCTAGCATTGTAGACTTTGTCATTTGAGGCAAATGCAGTACTCGTCTTCTTCCTCCTAGGTAGCATCTCAGTGGCATTATTTCTCTTGTTGCCTGTTGTTGAGGATATCATAATGTACTGGCGTTTTTTTGTCTTCAAGCTTGTCATCAAATTGTTGAACTTGTTATGTGCTGCTACGGTATACTGCTCAGAAAGTTTTGTATTTCCCACTATATCCTTCTACAGTCGATTTTTTTTCATGTGATCTCTGGGAAGAAGACTTATCTGGCCCCTTAAAGAGATAATTATATGATCATACTATACAACTTCAAAAGTTTTGTAGGCTCGGTTAATCTAGCTTCTTTCCTGACCTGAATTGTCGTCCCAGCGAAAAGTTCTCCATTTGGGTACCGGTGTAGTCCTCAGTCTTCTTGCTTGATTTTGGAATCTCGTGTTAGTGGCATAAGGTTGAAATTGTCCCATGAAGTCTTTCATGTACATACCATTTCTGTTGGTCTCGTTGGTGCAAGTAAACAGGGTGTCTTCAGGCCTACTGCTTTGTATATCTCCAGGGATGTACAATTATGGACTGGAACGTGGCGGCGGAGGATAGTTCACGGTAAAAATGGAGCAATGATCGAGGGGGGGTGTCCTTCCACTACGGTTACGCAAAGGCCTGGGAATAGACCCTTTTTCAAACTGGCTTGTACCAATGACTCTTTTATTGTGCTGCTGTCCCTTATACTATTACCCGGGCTATTACCAATTTCCTTCTTTCATGCTACCACTTTGTTCACAACCACTTGCAAGTACGTCACCAAACTTTTAACAAATTTATAATTTCATGGCATCAATTTTTATAATTTCGGGGCATTTGAACTCATGTCAGCGCACCCCTTAAAGTTTCATATTGGATGGACCCCATTTTTATTTAGCTTGTGTACGAATGATCTATTTTTTGGTAGATTTTATCTGATGGACCCATATTTTTTCCTTTTTCAACCTGGCTGAGGCTCATCATAAAAAACCATCACCTCAGATCGGAGGTGCCCCCCCCCCCCACAACTCGCGTAAGCTCCATTTTTTGTGTTATCTAATTGACCCATATTTATTTTGAATTAAGACTATCTACTATACTTTTTAATAAAGATAAAGATCCCCCATGAATTGTAGTCTGACAAATCATTACATACAAAATAACTTTTGGTGGGAAAACTGCGGCCATCTTGAATAATGACCATCATTTTCATTTTTAATAATCATTCAATTGCAATTGCTACAATTTTTGCAGGCACAGCACTACATAACTGTTCCAATACTAACCTAAGTTTGAAGTTTCCTCCACCTAGGCATTTATGATCTACCACAATTGTCGGAATATGGGCAGATCTCCACTTATCTAAATTAGCATGTCTTGCCAGGCTTCCCGTTTTCTACCTTTTTGATATGTTGTTTTGGAGAGACTTTTACTACTAGTTACAGCAAAAAACCTTCTTGTTTAGCCTTTGTCCAGGTTTACCTAGTTTGTTCATAGATTGGGTGGACTAGATATGAAGGACTGCAATTGAGCTTAGCTATTTCACAGAGTTATTAGTAATTTGAAAAGCATTAGTATATCAAAAAAAACAACGATTTGTTTGAAAACTGAGGGCGCCCACCTCAGGCATTGCAAGTACGGGTGGTATCAGTGGCGGTGTACGTCAGGTCACACAAACTCGAAATTGTGATAATCAAGGTTTAGAACTTGTTTCCAAGCATAATTCCGAAGCAATTAACCATTAAGGGTGTCAATGTAAAGCTCAATAATGTCTCCTAGTTTGGAAAAAAATAGATAAAGGGCTTAAAAAGCCATTAAGTATTACACGTTTACTGTGCACAAGAATAAGGTTGGCTGTTTACCACTACACCCCCGACCCCCCCCCCCCCCATGACATTAACCGCGCATACATTACCTCCGAGGGAATGTAGTGCCAACATTTTTCACCAAAATGAACCAGAAGGAACCACAGCACTAATAAACTAGGTGTAGCAGACGGCTTCAGAACCCAAACAGTATTGGCGTCTGAGGTGTGACCCTTTCCCCAAATGAGGAGTCATAAAATGCTCATAAGTTGGGTCTTTAAATGAGATTAATTATATGTCTTTGGTCTAGTAACAAACCATTTGGTAAATATTTTGTCTGGGTATTTTTTTTATGGAAACTCTGTAACTTATAGTAAAATTTCAAAGTAGACGTGGTCTTGTGGAAAACATGCAAATCTTCGATGCTCCGTACAAGCTAAAAAATCAGCCTTTATCAAATGACTCATTCATTTTTGTTGAAGAGGTATGGTCCTATTCTTCCAAAACAAAATCAATTTTTGAAGTAACCAGCCGATTTATAGCCGGAAAAATGACGTTTGATGAGAGGTCATTTTGTACACATGTCTATATGGGGAGTTAGTGGTGTGATAATAAAACACCCCCAACCTTGGATAAACGGGGGCTATAGCTTAGAGACGACTTAGCTTAGAGACGACTTAATTAGGGATAAAATAGCATGTTCTCACAAAGCATAAATGTTAAATACATGTATACTTTAGAAAACTTGATGTCAATACTTTAATTGGGACCTCTCTTAAAAAATAGACTTTAAAAAATATCCTAAATAGATAGCAAAACTATTTCGAAGGCGACCGTAATCCAGATTATATTTTTCAATGTGACCTTAAAGGCACTAATATGTGATCTTTCTTACAATCTAATATTGATGCTTTGATGGAGAGCATTTTGGTTCATTATAGTTTATTATTTTGGTACAATCGGCACGCATAAAACGTTTTGATAATACCAATATAAAATCACTAACGTAATATTTTAAACCAGATGTTCAGTTTAACCAAAATGAAGTAAAATCTTTATTGGTGAAAAATTGAAATAGAGGTCGTTTACCACACAAAAATCACATTTTCTTTGCACAGTGATTTTGCACACTGTCAAGACACGTACCGATACTACGGTGGGTCTTACCATATAGCAAGGAGGAACGCTGCGAGTGTACCAAGATTCTCCCCGGTGGTATCAACGTCATTGCTCCCGTTGGCGCTGCACAGCTGTTTGACCCCATGCAAATGGTCTCCTTTATTTTTAGAGCAATTTTAAGCAATGGCGACACAATTTTGACAACTGATATAAGTAGGGACATGCAAGACCTATTACCTCCACAAAATCAGAAAATCCATTGCGGGAATCTTGCCATATAGGCTACAAAGGTTGTATGGGGATGTATAGCGCCCTCTATTATGCTTATTTCCCATAGAAAGACGTGTAAAAATAGATTTTGATGAAAAATTCATATTTGCCCGCAATGAAATTTCACCAAATTTACACAGGATGTAGTTAGTGGCATGCATACTCCAACTTAGCCGTCAAAAGTGTGTCGCCGTTGATATTTTTTGTTTTATTCTCGGTTTGTCATAATAATGAGACTATCAAACAGCTGTGGCTGAGAACCACTTTTATACAGATGAACCTTCGGTGTTTTTTAACAATGATGACCAACAAAGTTTACGAAAACTTCTGGACTGTAAATCGGTATATGACTGTAAGCTGTCGATTTTATATTCAGTAGCGTACGCAGGGATTTAGTTCAGAGGTGTTTTGCAGTTAGTGAAGACTCTGTCAGTGTAGAACCACTCTGACGTAAAGGAAGCAAACTGGTCATAGTTTTGTTTTTACCTGTTCGATACATTCGTTAGTATACAAATATCGACTGCTCCTGATAGACAGCCGGCCAAAGGACCAAAGTATGATTTTTGACGGCGTTCTTTGTTACAAAGGTCCAACTTAGAGGATTCATAACCACCATAGGGTGTACTTCAACGTATGGGGTGTTGGCCTTTCGAATTTTTAATTTAGGGTAAAAATGGCCAAAGAGGTCAACATTGTCCCAAAATAGGTAAATCAAGTCAAAATGTTTTCCTTCTTTTTCTTCTCAATAATCTATCAGAACATGCCCATTGCTTTAAATGAGTCTATTTAAGTTAATAGAAGTAGTCATTTCCCCTTTTAAATAGTGGGGTCAAAAATGGCCAAAAAGGTCAAAATTGTCCAAATTGGGTAATCAGTTCGAAATTCATTCCTTCCTTTAAATATCTATCAGACCATGTCCATTACTCTTCAAATGAGTCTATTTAAGTGAATTCAATGGAAAGCCATTCCAGTGTATCAAATTTTGGGGTAAAAATGGCCAAAAAGGTATCAAAATTGTCAAAAAATAGGCAAATCAGTCGAAACATTTTTTCTTAAGAACATTCCATTCACCTTCCAAAGGAGTCTATTTAAAGGAAGCCCTTCCGATTTATAGATTTTGGGGTAAAATTGGTCCAAAATGGATCCTCATTCCCAGTACCTTCGTTTACCAAACATTTTACAGGAAACATTTGTCCGTATATCTCAATCCAACGTCAATAAGTAGCTTTAGTTCTTGTCATTCGAGTTTTTTCATATTGTTAGATCAAAATGACCAAAATAAGGTCAAAATTTTTCCAAATGGTCAAATCACTTAGCACCACAGGTGTCATAATAAGTGATAAAAAGCTATTGATAGATTTTTGGCTGAAATGGCCAAATCTATTATAATGCACTCTTTTCAAAGTATGTCATTTTTGTGCTTTGCTATTCATCAGGTGAAAAGAGTGCAAGCTATTAACTTTTATAGATTTCTGATCAAAATTGAATAAATGGGACAAAATTCATCTAAAAACTGATCAAATCAATTAATGGGTGCGATAACGAAACGTATCACTTGTCCCTTACCTACATTATGTCTTTTGTTGCACAGTAGTTCAAAAAATACATCCCACGGGATATATTAATTAAACATGGTATAGTAGACGCTAGCCAGTCATCATTTGGAGTCTAAATGGAAAAGAAATTTTAAATTTCCCCAAAATTTATCAAATAAACAAATGGGAAACCAATTGATAAAACATGTGACTTTGTCCATATTTTTATCATTACCCTGTGAATTATACAGATTTCTATTGAATATTTAAAATTAGTTATTTTTTTTATTTTTTTTATCTTTTTTCAAAAAAAAAGCGTTTTTGGGGGGGGGAGTTGAAATGGACATTTATAATCAGCTAAATTACTTTTATTAGTTTGTAACTACCTCTTAAATATTGTAACATATATTTCTTAGGCTATACATTAGAATAGCCGAGAGCTTAGATATTGAATAAAATAAAATCAATATCCAATAATAATTTCTTTGAACTATTCGGCATTCTGATAAACACAAGGCTCATAAAAACATGTTCAAATTAGTTTTATACCTTGAATTTTTGATTTGGCAAATGATATTTCTCTCGATATCTGGTTCTCAATTGGAAATTGTAAATACTTTATTTATTCAACGAGAATTTATTCTAGCTACTCACAAGGCTTTAGTAGTATGTGTTGTACACAGTGATCTTATCAAGGTCTGAGGGTAGGCTGCTCTTGTGTTAAATTTGTACTGCGTTTATCAATATTAACACTTAAAAAATATCCATCAGCTTTGTCCCGTTATTGGTGGATTCACAGGCCCAGGGTCTGTGGTGGATTGTCAGGCATTAAAAAGTACAATGACCTTTAATTTGTTGCTAAGCCATGTAGGCGAGTTGATATTTTTGGACCATTTAAACCTAACTGAATATGCCGCCAATGGAAAGGTGACTATTTTTCCCATTTCGGGTTCTTCCTTTACCAAATGACCATTCTGACCTGTTGATTAAACCTAGCTACAAAATTAAAATAAATATGCAACTGCGCTACAATGCAAAAGCTTTCGTTAAAAGCTTTTTAGGTAATCATTCTCTCATCCTTTCTGGTCATTTTAGCGACAAAATGTGAAGATAGTATCTTCACGTGGTTTGGTATATATGCTGTCAAAGTCGAAGGTAAGGATTTGTGCCATCCTGGGAAATTTAATGGTGCTTTTTTGAAGAAATATTATTCACGGTTTAACTCTAGAACTCTATGTTTATAGAATATTTAGCCAATGGACAAGAGGAGGACATAGCTATCCACTGAAAACAAAATACTCAGACATCGGGGGCCTTTTATAAAATCCTTTCTTAGTATTTTTTCATTCTTGAGTCATAGCACTATGAGTACAGTAACGGATGGGCTAATAATAAAATTAATAACGGAACCTTTTGATTTTTTATTTCTTTGCTCCTCCAAGAAAGTGAATATAAGGCCTACTCATTTCAACTTTAATGTACTGTCTGGTGATGTGAACTATGGCCTGATTCACAATTTGACAAATAAGTACATCGAGCTAATTTATCATTTGTGGTAAATTTTCATCAAATCTGATGAAATTGGAAGAGCCAATTCCTAATTTACTGAGGGAGTAAATTTAATGATATCATAAACCTTAAGAAATTATTGCGCATTAATTTATCAATATAGTTTAAGTTTATATTTTCTGACCATGGACCATAAATCTTGGGAATTCCCTCCAATCCCGAGTTCATTTTGATCCTCAGCCCAATGTGACTCCAAAATGGGTAAATTGGAATACCTGGCACTGTATCCACCTAGTTATATGCCATTGAGTATTTTTAGAAAAAGAGGCAATTATGTCTGTTTTACCATATTTTGATATTTTTTTACCCTTTTGGACATTTTAACCCCAAAATGTGTTCATTGAAAGGCTAGCACTTTATTTACTTAATCACTGTCCCTGGGAAGTAAATGAATTATGTTCCTTTAAGCTATTTTGAGAAAAGAGGGTGTTATGACTAATTTATAATTTTGGACAAATTTGAACTTGTTTGGCCTTTTTGACCTAATTTTGGACACATTTGAACTTTTTTGGCCATTTTGACCCTACAACGTGTCAATTGAAATGGCTACTACTCTATTCAGTTAATTATATTTCTTTGGGAAGAAAACTTTTCATATTCCCATTATAATTGTTGAGAAGGAAGACATTTTGGCTCATTTATGGATTTTGGGGACAATTTTGATGTTTTTTGGCCAATTTGACCCCAGAATATGCAAATTGAAATAGCTACCACTCAATCCGCTCATTCGTGTTCCCTTGGGATGTACACGCACATGTTCTGATGAAACAGCTTGAGAAAAGAAGGCTTGGGGAAAAAAATATGATTGATTTACCTATTTTTGGACTATTTTGACCTTTTTTGGCCATTTTGACCCCACAATTTATAAATTGGAATGGCTTCCATTATATTCACTTAAATATGACTCCTTTGAAGGTAACTGGACATGTTCTGGTAGATTAGTTTAAGAAAGGAATGCATTTCGACTGATTTACCTACGTTTTGGACAATTTGGACCTTTTTTGGCCATTTTGACCCCCAAAATTATAAATTGGAATGACTTCCATTATATTCACTTAAATATGACTCCTTTGAAGGTAAATGGACATGTTATGATAGATTATTTGAAGAAAGGAATGCATCTCGACTGATTTACCTATTTTTGGACAATTGTGAACTTTTGGCCATTTTTTACCCTAAAATTAAAAAAATAAAATAGCCAACACCCCAGAGGATATTGTATGTCCCATGAGGATGCAAATCCACATGGTTGGATGTTTGTAACAAATTACGCCGTCAAAATTTTTTCTGAGCATTTTTTGCTGTAATGGCCGGCCATCTATGAGGGAGGTGGTGAGAAATATTGCCCCGAGATGATCTTGAGACCAAGGGCCTACTATTTTCCCGAGCCCGAAGGTCGAGGGAAAATAGTAGGCCCGCGGTCTCAAGATCATCAAGGGGCAATATTTCTCACCATATCCCGAATAAAGAGCAGTCTATATTTGTTTTATACACCTCATGCACATATATTTCAGAATTCTGCAACTTTTCCACATTCGCTAGAGACCCGTTTGTTGCTTTCAAATACTGCTCAAATACCATGTATTAGCGCTATCACCCTGTTGTAGAATTGCGAATAGATCGTCATCATTTACAAGCTGAAATCAGGGTTTGCAGCTCAATTCATCTGTCTATTCATCAGCAGACGATTCCGACGGCCGCGGTGTAAACTTTTGGAGTCAGCCATGATTTTGTGTTGGATGAGTTTCACGTCTCTTCCACAAACTGTATTTTTCGAAATAATGTGTATTGGCGTACGTATTAAAATTAATTATTCTGTGTTGGAGTGCATGGTAACTTTTGCCATGGGATAGTAGGTTTCCGGGGGTACTATCCCACGGGGATAGTCGGCTTATGTTTACATCTTCAAATAAAACAGGAAATGGTAGGAATAACCCATATCATGTGACTCCATTTTAACCAATCAGATGACAGAAATATATGCAAGAGGTGTATAATAGCCAATAGTGCGTTAGCCAGATTGAAAAAGAAAAGCTCCAAGTGTTTGAGTTCAGGTAACTCATCGAGCAGAATTGTGATGACAAATGACAAATTAACGACAATTTCGTCATTCATTAATTTGTCATACAATTTTAAAAAGTGAAATTTTATAAGTTATGAAAATATCGGTGATGATAAAAATTAATTTGAAAAGCTGATAATTGTTCATTGAACATTATGGAAACATTTTTAGCTTTATTTTCTTGAAGGATAAAAACATTCAATTCCATGACAACTCCTTATGTAGTTAAGTGTTAACAAACCCTGTTACCAGAAATATTTTTCTGCTTATGTATGTATGTTCATATGCATGAAACAAAATTATTTATATATTCAGACAATAATATTTAACCCTATACGTGCTGAAAGGAAGCAATTTCATCATCGATCAACTGCACGCCATTGCGTTACAAACCTATGGCAAATACACACAAGAATGTACACAATGGTAATGTTTGTGCTAAATATATGTAAATTGGTCCATCTAGAGCAGATATAAACATCAAAAATGATTTACAAAGTGTATGCTGTTGAAGCAGGGTCTTGGAAACATCATGTTATATTTTTGAGCGGTTTAAATTATAAATAACATTAAAAATAATTAACCCTTTATGTGCTGAAAACAAACAATTTCATCATGGATATTGCTAAACCGTTACTGTGCAAACTATATGGGAAAATTACAACACCCATAAAAAATACAGGATTGCCCAAAATTGCAAGTTTTGTTTTAAATATATGTAATTTGGATGTTCTCGATAGAGTAAATATCAACACAAAAATTAGTTTTCAAAGTATTTGATGATTTTCGGTCTTTTTGCCCAATGTTTGCGTGTTTTTATATACAATGTTTTGCCCCTAAATTACAGCCCAAAAATGAAATTCTAATTTGATGTTGTCTTATGACCCTTCACATATGGTATAAATTTCGTGCAAACATTCCTTCAGGAACGTCGTTCTGTAGGGGGTCCGTGGAGTGAAAATCCCCTGGTCAAGTGTTGATGGTGTAAAAGCGAGTGATAATGGCAAGATTTTTTTGTAATATTTTTAAAGATGGCGTTCTTTACAAGCTGTTTTGACTTCACATTTCCAGAAGAGAAAACAAAGCATACTTTATTGTCGGTTGCGAAAAACTGAAAGGACGTTTACATGACTTGTGTACCAAATTCACAGTTTCATCCAGATTTGCACACTCACATGAGATCTGTACACTACAGTTCCCCACTATTTTGTCAATTCAGAATATAATCAATTTAGTGTGATACACCAAAATCAATGTTGTGCCAATTTTATGCATGGGCAGGTTGTTTCGAGTACTGTGCCATGCTGTCTTGAAGCTCACAAAGATTGCAATTTGGCAAAAGAAACAAAACACAGATTAAGGAAGCCTACTTTTCTCGACACAAGTTTTTTTTTATCAACATAATAAGTTCAATTAAACATATTTCCTTTCATAAATAATAAACAATTACAAATATTTATTGCACGTTTCAATGAAATGGGGCTTTGAATTTATTACAAAATTGGCATCTGTTAAAATTATGCCAAGAGGAATATAACTGCAACCAAAATAAACACTCAAAATCAAAAGAAATGTTTTTTTAAATACTGCACTCTCTTTGGAAGCAAAGTATCAGGGTATCGGTAGGACTTTGCGTTTTATGATACTTCAAGACCATAATCTCTCCTCGAAAGTAAACTTATGTTGACATTTAATAGGGATTTTTTAATAGCAGGGTTGTATTTTTCATTGTCGTTTATTTAGAGTCCTATGAATCTCCTACCAACCAGCCAGCCAAGGCAAGCACAGAGTTGACTACTGCTGAAATGTTACAAACTGACCAAGGTATTAAATATAGATTTTACCTCCCCAATCTCTACTGTAGACTTTCTTTTATGGGTAGGAAGAAACGTTGCACACTATTTACAATGCATTCAATTCAACGAATACATTAGATTGGTCCCTTTAAAACAAAGCTAAGTTGACTTTTACTGAGTCATGTGTTTCGCTCTTTAATAACATATTTTTTTCTATGTATGTTTTATTTGTTCTTAAGCATCTTCTACAACTCCGATCAATTACCCATCTAAGACGAGCACTGAGTTGACAACTACTGAAGTGTTGCAAACAACTGAGAAAGGTAACACGATAGATCTTCCCTCAATCCTCCAGAACTTTCCTCCTTCTATGATTTTTTTTTCATTTGTCGTTCTTTAACCCCTTCTAACTAGGCAAATATCAGTACTGAGTGGACGTTTACCAGTTTGTGTTTTTATCAATTAAATAAAAGGTTTTCCTTGTGTTCATTCATTTAGAGTCCTCTACAACTCTTACCAATCACCCAGCTAAGACAAACACTGACATGGCAATTACCGAAGTGTTACAAACTGACCAAGGTATATAAAAAGAATTAAATTTTACCATCCACATTTCCTGTCGATAGTCACATTTATGTGTGTGAATAGGAAGTAAGGTTGCACGTTATTTTCAATATATTTGCGTGTTTTACTCATTAATAAAATATGATTTTTTTTGTGTACATGTATTTTGTATTTGTCCTTAAGAATCCTCCAAAACCCTGACCAGTTACCCAGCAAAGACCAGCGCTGAGTTGGCAACTACTGAAGTGTTGCAGGAAACTGATAAAGGTAACAGATGAATCTGTAAATTAAAATCCCCTGTTAGTAAATGTTTTAATTTTACAGATTTTCGCATTTTCGCAAATGACCATTTTTGTCGATTTTTAAAATCTGAAATGACACTTACACATACACCCTTCACTTCAAAACATTTAATAACATAAAAAATATTATGCTGTATGATTTTAGACTGTTTTTAAACTTCCGTAAAGTTACTGTAATTTACTGGCAGTTCCAGGATGCATCCAGACAACCAGTAAATTACAATAAATTTATAAACAGTGTAGAACTATGTTCAATACTGTTTTGGCTGTTATTCTGCCATTGTTTACTGCAAAGTATTGTTGTGCCCTTGTTCAGTGTATATTTTATGCTGAAAATATTCTGTTCAAAATAAAGAAAAGTTTGCGAAATCACGGCATTTTACCATCAGCCTTGTAAGTTCACGGTGATTTCTTACGGGGGGGTGTACTGCTAAAAATTTAACATTACTAGTCCAAATACTACAATCCTAATTTCCTCCCCATAACTCCGGGTAAACAGGAAATATGATCCGTGCAGGACCAATAGTCCGCGCTCCATAGACGACATGCAGAATACGTGAAACTACAGACTGTCCCAATAAAACTATACAATCAACTAAATTTTAAGAAATAAACACTGTATTTCTGTGAATGTTTTACTTTACTTGTTAGACAAGTTCCTAAGCTGAATCCTGTTCATTCCATCCAATTGTGATGCACCCTAACTGGAGTTATTGTCAATTGAAACCCAAAGTATAAAATACCACTTGAGCCAGTTTCACTTGGAAAGTTCAAGATAAAGTTGTTTTGGGTATAAGGTATGTAGCAGCATTGTGGGATTAAACCATGTTCAAACAAAAGAATATTGTACAGATCAGAGTGAATGTAATTTACCATGGCACTTAAATTGCAATATTAAACTTTCAAACAGTGAAAGAACCAGAGATTATGTTTGGGAAATGGAAGTCTCACTTTCATGAAGTAATTTCACTTCCGGGTCTGAGTTCGAAACATCGAAACATCTGAGGTCTGGTTTTGTTTCGAGTCCTGATGTTTCAGACATCCCCCGGGTGTTTCGAAACACAAGAACTCGAAACACAGACAAAATGTCGTATAAACTACCAAAATTCGTGATTAATAATAATTTGCTGTTTTCAACCGCAGCAGAATCATGTTCTTGCTGCTGATTTGCCTGCATTGTCTTAAAAATCGCTTAAAGATCACCAAATATTATTATTAAAATTCGTAATGGATACACTTCGGAGACCACTTTTTGCCGGCATCGTTTTCTGCCGTATTTCCGACATGGTACAGGCAATAGTATACGCTTACACTGCTGGATGCACCTCGCAATGTAAATTTTAGGCCTGCAAGCGTAAGATTAAGATTACGACGGAAGGTGTTTCGAACAGGGGGGGGGGGGGGGGGGGGGGGTATTCGGGCTAAACTCTTTACGATTAACTTGAAGACACACCGCGGTAAACTAACAATCGTAATAAGAATTACTTCTAATCGATCAAGCATATACATCACGTGCACTGACCTGGAAACTCAATTTATCGGCACAAAATTTAAACATTCAAAAATCAGACCCCATGAGTGAAATGGTTGACTTCGTAAGAAAATCACTTCCGGTCGGATGTCTGCTGTTCGGAGACATCATCCTCGAAACAACAACCTCAGACC
>JAMKCH010013401.1:0-56944 GCA_023653785.1 Ophioderma brevispina | reverse complement strand
TGGGATAGATAATGAAACCCTTCATCATGCCACTTCTATTTATTACATTACGTAATCTAGTCATCATTCATTAGCATCAGTATGTCAGTCACTACTGGACGAAGCCTGAACATGATCCATTATTTTTTCATTAAATTTCATATTCACAGATGTAACTTTAATAAAAAATAAATTCCAGCTTTTAAACCTCCATAATTGAGTTCAAATGAAATTAAAAACGAGCCAGATTAAGCTCCAAAGATTATATATAAAGCTGGACAAAATATTACGATTGATTTTTTGAAATGTATTTCCTTGTTCATTTACTTTTTTATGTTTGTACTTTTTGTACAAGTAATTATTTTGTGTCATATTGTCACTTAAAGCAATAACAGCACATGTTGAAGAGTGCCCCCAATTTTCAGGGTATTTTTAGATTTTTGCACTGTTCCATTGGTAATTGACTACTGAACAATACCTGTGAACGGTAGAGCTCAAAACTCTAAATGTGTCGCAAAAGAAGGAATTTTGTAATTGGAATAGTTAATTAATATCGGAGATCTCCGATAATAATTGAAACGGATGCTGGAAACGTCCTCCCAATAAGGAATAGCCGGGAAATAGCCGGGAAATTGCGCTATATACGTGTCTAAGATCCTCCATTAGTTGTTCCGTTGGTCAGGAAAGTCAAGTTACAGCTCATTTTCGTAAGGTGACACTATTTCATTATGGACGGACATAAATTTTGGCGTTTCCAGCTCCGCCATTAAATTACAATCAGGGATCTCGATTCCAATACAAAAGCGCTTCTTTTATGACAAATACGCATTTTTGAGCATTACCACTCGACAATTACTAGACAATTATCAAAACAACAGTGCAACAATCTCAATTTTGAAAAATTTTTTTCTTTTATTAGGGGGCGCTATTCAAAAAATGCTGTTATTGCTTTAAGGGTTTGATGCATTAGTCGTGGCATGTGTTCTTTTTTTCTTGGATTTTTAGGGTTTGTTTAAGTCATTATGATAAGTGTTTGTACACCGTGTATGCATGTGTGATTTGTGTGTGTGTGTGGGTGGTGACTGTGTAGGTATAGTGTTTTGGCGCGCGCTGTGTTGTGTTTTGGTGTTGTGTCTGTGTCTGTATTTCATTTGCTTGTGAATATGCTTGTTAGGTGTGGGTCTTTGTAATTATTGGTGTGTGTGTGTGTGTTGTTTTTCTTGAAGATTTTGTTAACTAGGTGAGCCGCGCGGTTCTAATTTTGCTGGTTTGACATGTTATTTTGTTTTTGGAGTGGATTGTTGGTAAAAAGTAATAACCGAAGAAAATTGGCCAAAAATGATTGCATTCAGCAGGTGTTGCAACCTCAACTTATTTTTTTACGATGGTTTGCGACAAAAATAATCGATTCAGCGGACATAAAAAAAATGAAGCGTGCTGTGAAAAAACTTGAAGATTACTTACAAAGTTACTTGTCATGTTTATTGAATTCGCCGGAAGTTCTCTACATTTAGTATATAAAAACTAATATTGACTACTTTATATTTGGTGCGTGGTTAAAATTCTAGGTCCCCAGTGATCTCAACCATGCTAGGACATTAGCATCATGTTTGCGATCACCTTTGGTCTATAAATTGTAACCATGCCCTCAAAGCAGTCAATATTTTAGACTTACCTCATCATCAGGAGGAGGGATGTCACTGTTCTTCATATTTTGACAGCATTGCTTGCCCAGGCCACAACCATCCTATCAAGAAAGCAAAAATGCATTTGAATAGAAATGAATTACATTACCATTCATATGGAAACGGTTACTCCAAACAGTAATATCCCCATATATGTCTAATTTGAAAAGGATTTGATTTAGGCCAGTCAAAATAGAATGATGCTGCCTTAACCCAAAACTAATTGCAACAGAATCAATTCCAACAGATTTGTATTGAGAATACCTTTCAAAACAACATATCAAAAGTCTACTAAAATCAAAGGAGTGGAACATGTATTTTTAAGGGGGTAAGGTTTATACAGGGGTCAGAATATGAAAAGTATCAACACGAGTCGAAAAGTATGCCAACGTGTTCCAGTATTAAAAAAAAGGTATAGTTTGCCCTATCTGCAGGTTGTAGTTCAATAGTTATGAGTCAAAATAGGTTCAAGGTCACAATGGGGGTAAATTTTCAGATATGTCCGTTCGTTATAAAAATTATGTCAAATTGTTCGTCTAATGGTACAGAACTCGAAAATATACTGGTTGCACCATCTATAATATTCGTTGCATAATTATTGGAATGCAAAATGTGACTGGGGGCTACAGGGTCTATCGGAGGTCACTAGTCATAGCTCTGTAATTCTTATATAGAAAGTTCAAACAAAGAATTTTTTTAACATTTACTTCTAGTGGGACAAATTTAACAGTTTACAACGAGTCCATTCGGACCATTCTATGAATTTTACCGCAGGGTTACCTGCCTGTTATGTGCCTATTGTACTAAAACTATAATGCGTAGATAGGGCAAACTATACCTTTTTTTCAACCTTAGGAGTAGCCGAATAAATTGGTACATCATTTAAATCAATTCGAACAATTCTATTTTTTTACCCCTGTACAAACGTTTCCCCCTTATTTCTACATGTTCCACTAGGTTGATTTTGGTAGACTTTTAACATATTATTTTTGGACTATTTCACAGTATATTAACACCAAACTTGTTTCTGATGCTATATGTTTTGGGTCAAATCATAAAATTACTGGATTAATTATCCATAATCTCATCTTTGACAAGATTTTGTTATATAGGTGTAATTTGGATTTTTGCTTCAAAGGTTATGAAAAGTTTTGTGAAGCCCTTCTGAATCGCGTTGGTCCGATTCAATGACCTTAACGCAACGGCCAGTTATGTACAATGTAGGTATTCAATGAAGACAAACCAGAACAAAACTTTGTTTAAAACAACTGATGATAGTCCTTAAGCCATCAGGAATTTTTAGCCAAATTGGTATTCTGAAGTGGGACAAAACGATACTTATTATTCAGCCTCTACACAAAATGCATGATAGTATTTCTGGAATGGTAGCTATAACCAGGAAGGGGACAATCCAGGATTACACGGGTCAAAATTTAAAAATTTTCCGGTCATATTGAAAAGTATGCCACATCATCTGTCCAACCATAAGGATTCCAAAAGGTAGTTTGTACTATCTACAACCCAAAGATTTGAAGTTAAGGTTAAAACAGCAAAAACAGGTCAAAAGGTTAAATTGCATTTGTACGGGGTCAATTTTTAAAGTTGCTCCAATTTGGTTAGAAAGTGGTGCAAATGTTTGATGGAGCTCGTACGATTAAAATAAGGAAGAGTTTTGAATGCTTTAAATGCTTACTTACCAAATTAGGGAGAAACAATGTCAATCCTCATTGAATACAATATTGGACGTAGACCTTTGTTGCCCCTACATTGATAAGCATTTTAGACAGTCATAACTATTCCTTATTTTAATCCTATGAGCTCCACCAATAATATGCACCATATTTTTCCAAATCAGAGCAACTTTGCAATTTGACCCCTGTACAACTGAAAATGACCCTTTTATGATTTTTTGCTGTTTTTTTTGCTATAACTCCAAAACTTTAGGCTGTAGTTAGTATACAAATAAATACGACATGAGAGTCTCTGGTTAAAACTATAGTCCCTAGGTGACTACATTAGTGCAATTTTTGCAAATAGCACTAATGCAGTCACCGAGGGACCATAGTTTTAAGCCAGATACTCGAATAGAGTCAGTATTTTTGTGTTATATACTTCATTAATAAATGTCAGTGAAACAATGACAAAATTATAATTTTTGCATTTTCATCCAAGAAAATTTCACGTCAACAAGGCATCTCTGTGAGTGAATGTGGTAAGTCCGCATGCAATCCACTACGTGCAAATGCGGACGCACTACGCGATCGCAGTAAGTTACGCGAATTAACCGCCGTAAATAGTACCTCTGAGCCGCTACGTAAATAGTACTTATGAAAAATGAACTATTTAGGTGGGCGTGGGTTGTTTGCCGTGGGTTGGGCACTATTTACGGATAGCTCCGATTTCTCGCTCGTTTTAGTTGAACTATTTTAAATCACGTGATAGAGTTTCAACCAATTAAAAAATCTTAAAACTTTTAGGGAAGTATAGTAATAATACAAAACTATAACTTTCGGAATCCTTAGTGATCAGACAAATAATGTGGTATACTTTTCAACATGATTTAAACATTTCCCCCCTGTGTAAACCTGGTTACCCCCTACCTGGATATAGCTACCATTCCAGAATGCTACTATACATTTTTGTGTAGGCCATGGTATACTGGTGCTACATAATAAGTGTCGTTTTTTCCCCTTGCAGGATACCGATAATTTGCCCGGCTCATGGACTATAATAATTTACGGACGCCTTGCTCCCTCGTCCGCCTAGAACATCAACTTGGAACTCACGACGCGAGCTTTATTCAAAAATCCAGCGCCGGTGGAGCTCCGAAACAATGACAAATATATACACCAGGATGACCCTTGACACATAATGATTGAGGAATTCCAAGGTTCCATCCCTCCACGTGTCTTTGAACTTCATCAACGTAATGCGCATTTCTGCAGAGCCAAGCGGTCCTGCCATTATTGCATCGACATAGTAAACCCAGTTAACACAGACAAGAAAAATATATCCCTTACGTCCCGAATGCCATTTTGACCACTTTTCAAATTACGGGGCTGACCCGTGCCTTGTTTTTAGGGGGAATGCCCCTAGATCTAACAAGAAAATAAACGCTACGCTCTTTTTGTGTTGGTAGTGTTATGACGTCTCATGGAAGTCCAAAGGTCAAAGGTACCTTTCAAACACAAATAAATGAGCTTGTGCACAAATTAGTACAGTTTGTTATGTTTGCCCTTGGATTTTTGTGCCAAAATGTTTTATTAGCTTACTTTGTCAATTTTGGGGTGCTGATTGTTTTCAAAAATCCTTAGTTGGGCCTTTTTTTTTCAACCACGCCTTCATTCGCTTTTGGTTTCAAAATGGCAGCCATTTTCAGTATTTTTTTGCCTATATTCGGCTTAGGAGCAACGTAGATGATTAAAATTGGTGGCAAGGCCCATGTTTGTGATCCCAGGGATCCTCCATGAAAGCTTCGTCTACTTGTAAACCTGATTGGTTTTGGCTGCAATCTTGAAATTTAAAATGGGCCGCCCATTTTAAATCTGTTATGTCCTATACCATATCTTGGCGTATGAGCGACGTGGAAGAGTAAAACTGGTGCAATACCCCTGGTGTTGGTGAACTAGGGTTCCATTAACAACACTGGCTTAATTACTTGTATCTAATTTGGTTAGCTTTGTCCGCCATCTCGGATTTCAAAATGGCCGCCATATCTAATACCTTGTTTTTAAAATCTTAGCATACCAGTAATAAGGCAGTCTAAAAAATGAATAGCATTGCTTGTACTATGATAATTCCAAATCCCTGCATGCCTATTATTTCAAACTCAGCCAGAATGGAAGATTCAAAAGGCCGCCATAGACAGTTTGTATGTTTTGATTAAAATATGTAATGTCAATGAATGTAACCCAAATATCAGTATAAAAGATACAGATTCTACCTATTTTTTAAACCTAATACTTGAAATACCTGACTTGATCTTGGATTGGTCCTTTTCCAGTACATGAATATATTTTCATACCCAATACTGCGTTATTTCGGAACTTTATTTGAGTTGTAGGCATTAATCAATAATGTTTTTTGTGATGAAAAAAAAAAGAAGTTAATACTCTCAGTATTATTCAACCTTTTTAGAGGACACAAAACTTTTGTCATGCAACTTGACTAAAATGCGAAGAGGATTTGTTTTTTTGCATTCCATCACAAAAACAAAATAAGGGCTATTGAATTCCATTAGGGCTTACATCATACAATGGGTTACCCGGTACTTATGAGGAATAGAGCTTAAGTTCTTCAGGGCCTGTGTAGAGAGTATACCCATCTATGGAGCTGAGACTTGGTCCATACCAAAAGCTTGAGGACAGGATCATGGCTGTTATATACCCACCTTAAGTACTTCAACAGTGGCAGGATAGATCATATTTCCAACACTGAGGTATATGGAGATCTAACACTCCTATCAAAAAACCATTAAAAGAGACGTCTCCCGTTTGCATGTCACTGCATGCGACATTGACCAACCTATCTCTCACCTCACACCTGATTTTCTGGACAACCACCTGGAGGAAGAAACCTAGCCGTGGCCGGACTAGTTATCCTGATGTCTTGCGAAGTTGTCATGCAGTGAAATCCAGCACCTCATGAAGGATAAGGCACCCTGCTACAAATTCGTCTCAGCTGCTTTTCGACGTTCCGTCTACGGACGACAGATTATGATTATGAGTCAGATACCTTCTGGACTTTGTTTAGCGTTTTAATCAATTGTGTTCCAAGTCCTGCATTTAAAGAGCGCTGTTCTTGGCAATGTGCTGCGTTTGCTGTTCTTGACATACACCAGCCAAGAACATTTAACATGCTGCCTAGGTCGAAACTAATCCTCACAAATTTCTGGAATACACCTATTGCGCTACAGCTTGAATCTAGGCTTTATAATCCAGCCTACTCTTAGGTATCCAGCAAATTTTCCTCCTCCCCAATCAGTACCTCTAAAAGCGTGAGGCCGGTAAGACCCTATCTTTTTTTTCGCATTCCACTGCTGCAAACCTTTGCACGTATGTCAACTCTGCGCTTTGCTTTTCCTTTTCCGGTGAAAGTGAAGCTCGTCTGGAAGGCTGTTGGTTGAACCAAGCCCATGAGGTAAATGAAGACATCCGTGTCTGGCGAATATAAATCTATATCCCTGATTTTTCCGTCTCCTTGGACGCATCAAGTACATGTACATGCCTGGGATCAAGGTGTCTGCCCCCTCGAGTGAGTGCTCACCAATCTTGGAGCCATACACCCTGTTAATGGAATACGGTTGAGGATGCCAAACAGCTCTTGCTGTCTATTTCATATTCCATGAGTAGAAGCTTTCCCACGTAATCTGTCAGTTGAGACTTTGTTTCAATATGAGAAGAGCAGGGTTTCAGTGGTACTAATTTGATTAGTCGAATCTCTGATGTCAACTTGACCTTATCAATGCCAGCCGACCTTTTGTTCATTTGGATCTGCGCTTTCAGTTCAGTAGTTATCTTATATCTGCCGAAGATATCACATCATTCATCATACCCTGATACAATCTTAGCGGATGCTTCGAACAAAGGTGTTGGCAAATAAGAACAGTGTACCATTGTGGACCGGTGTTATTGCTAACTCGAACAACTGCCACGGCGTATAATGCACACATTGATTGGATCTCCACCCGCTGATGTATCAGCAGGTTGTAGTCTACCTGAGTCACTTGGTGGTTCCCCGTTAGACTCATCAATGACATGGACAACAGTTACTACTCTTGTCATTTGGATTAGTTCCGGCCATCGGAGTAGAAGAGTGATCCTGCGGATAACAGAAAACTATGATAGATGTTCCAATGTTTGGTCCAACAACAGATTCGTGAATGGAATGCCTGACTATCCACCATGAAACACGCGATTTTAGAGTCTTCCCAGTTTCTTGGTCAGGGCACTTAAACATCTTTATTTGTGGGCAAGACAAATTGGTAAAGTTCGAGAGCAATATTAAATGGTAGAGATCAGGAGCAAAGAAGTATTTGACTTGCTCCCGAAGGGCACCGAGACCAAGCTCCCCCACTCTCCTTTCTACTTGTTGGAATCAAAGTATACTCTCTACTGGCTTCATATTAACTCAAGGAAATTCTTTTGCCATCTGCGGAAGGTATTGATCAAGTGCAGCTCGGATCTGGTTTCTGAAGATTTACTTTACTTTACCTCTTCAAGACACCCACCATATCTACTTGTCTCATATGAAGCCTCTTTGAGTTCCGTGGCTTTCACCGGATTATGGTATAACAAAGTTTTCTAGCTGCAAAGCTGTTTCAAAGAGGAGGTCACAGCAGACCAGATATTTGTTTACATGGTAACTCTACACGCTCTAAAACGCTTTCCCAGTAAATGTTTGATGGATGTCGATGGTGATTGGTGAATAAACACCACTTCAGTGCTTATGGATTCAAGATACTTTGAGATAGCCGAAGTGGAGCAAAATAGCTAGGGACTACCAACTCTCAAAGCCCGTTGGTATTTCCTGTTAAAGATTGCATTGTTCATTGCTCTTTCCGTTCAAGTCAAGAGCAAGTGTTATGAAAGTTTTGTAATGAGGACCTACAAACAACAGTGGATATCCCTTGAGGAAGGCAAAGCACTGTAGGGCCTATAGAGGGCCAGTATAATCGTGGGAGGTCCCAACAAAGTCTGCTTTCCATGTGGTCATGATGATAGTCTAGTCAGGTTCGAACTTCATGTGACCGTAAGTTGAGTATGGACACACTTTTTTGCTGAAACTGAAAATGATAGATTAGGGTGTTGTGAATACGAACTCTGCCGGGTGCCACCTGGGCATCCTTGGAGCATTTTGAGGAAATCCAAGATGGCGTCGCATAAATTTGATAATTTATCTATTCAACCCTATATTATCAAAACTATGGCACGTTACCAGATATACTATCAGGATCCCAAATGAACAAGTGTACGGGCACTTAACATTAAGTCTTACTTCAAATTCAAAATGGACAGCCAAAATCCAATAATTTTACAATATGCCATTATAACAAGCAAATATTGCGATAAAAATAGACGAGAAGAAACTTTAGGTTATGTTGCTAGCCACAATTAAATGTATTTCTGATACTTTTAAAAATTGTAACATGGCGTCATCAATATTGGCAGCCAAAACGTGAACATCTTCAAAAAAATATGGCACAAATTATAAGTATTTACACCCTTCAAATCGAAATCAATGTGTCGATGACATTAGAACAGGTACCTGATCCTAAGCAATGTACAACATACATTCAATTTGTTTTTAATGCGCCAAAATCGAAATAAAACTTATTATGGTGACAAAGTTGTCAAAAATACATAGGAATTAAGTTTTTCAAATATATGGCACTCAATTTATAATTTGACCCTTTTTAGTTATCCGGATTACCTGGTACACTTGGTTATGATCATAGGGTACATTATAATTGTTTCATTGACACAATAATTTATACTTGAAGGTAGATAAATTAGACATTTGTGTCCAAGAGTATTTTTTGAAGATAATCAGTTTTGGCTGCCCTATTGATTGACGTCCTGTTACAACTTTAAAAGTTAGAAATAAATTGATTGTGTTTAACAAACATAATCTAATGTACTTCGGTTTATTTTTTATCGAACAAACATGATCAGTTTAACTAATATACTTAAACAGGCTCCATCCTTAGGCAGGCCCCATGCAGTTACGCAATGCCATATATGTTTTTAAATTATCCCGCCCGTATTATATTTACCAAGAGCGGCGCCATGTGAAAAGTGGCAATGGCGGTCTGTATGAATGCGCCCTAATTAGGCTTTCGGATTATAAAATCAAAGGATATAAGGATTATAAAGAGACCGCAGTTTCAGTTTGGACTAAATATAATTGAAATGGCGGCCATTTGCAAATTAAGAGGGCGACTAAACCAAATTAGATACAAATAAGGAAATGCTTTTAATAGAATCCCTGGGTATCACAAACATGGGTATCGGCACCACTTTCACTTTTTTTCGTTACTCACAAGCCAAGATATGGGACGAATTGTACATCATGTCATTGAAAAAGGCGACCATTTGGAAATTCAAGATGCGGCCAACCCAAATTAGTGACAAGCAAGGCAATTATTTTAAGGGAATCTCTGGTAGCACAAACATGGGTATTTCCCACCATTTGACTATTCTTAAGTGCCTCATAAAGCCGAGAAACAGGACATAACATAGTTGAAAAATGGCGGCCATTTTGGAAATTCAAGGATGGGGCCAAACCAAGACAATTGCTTTCAATGGCATCCCTGGTATCACAAACCATCGGGTCTTCCACCATGTTACTCTTCTAAGGTTGCTCATAGCCCGAGTGATATCAGACAAAATTCACATTGAAAAATGGGGGCGGCATTTGAAATCAAAATGGCGACCAAAGGCGTGGTTGAAAAAAATGCCACCTAAAACTTTTTTTAAATCAGCAGCCCAAAATTGACAAAGTTAGCCAATAAAACAATCCTTGGGGGCACGAGAATCTCACGGGATCTAAATATCTGACATATCAAACTATTACTAAATGATATAAAATCTATTTACTAAAAAACAACTTGTTTTGTTTTGGGTTGTTTGTCAGGCTATGCGCTTCGCAGTCCTTAAACTACGGATAATGGATTTTGGTATGTTGGTAGAGCTCCAACAATACGGGGTTTTTGGTCACGTTTTCGAGGAGGGTCATTTGGGGGTTCAAAGGTCACAGAGGTAATTATGGGTAAAGTGGCCGTGCTTTGAATATGGATATGAGGTTTTGATATGGGTTGTTAGGAGTTTAGAGTTTCGCCGTGCGGTTTAGTGGTCACGGTTTCGAGGGGTCATTTTGGGGGTCAAGGTCACCCAGGATAATTATCGGGTTATACTTGGCCGTGCTTTGACGTAGGGTATGAATTTTGGTTAGTGGTTAAGTTTCGCCGTACGAGTTTTGTGTCACGTTTTCGAGGGGTCATTTAGGGGTCAAAGGATCCAGGGTAGTTATTGGGTAACGTGGCCATGCTTTGACGTATACATGGATATGAATTGTGGTATGGTTGGTAGGAGTTTCGCCGTACGGAGTTTAGTGGTCCGTTTTCGAAGGGTTCATTTTGGGGTCAAAGGTCCTCCGGGGTAATTACTGGGTAACCTGGCCATGCTTTGACGTATACATGGATATGAATTGTGGTATGGTGTAGAGTTTCCCGTAGAGTTGTGATAACGTTTTCGAGGAGTCATTTTCGGGTTCAAAGGTCATTCAGGGTGATTCATCGGGTAACTTGCTTGCTTTATGACTGACTTAAGTGCCCAGGCGCTAATTAGGTCGAATACCAGTACCTTCTGAAAACATTCCAGTATACTCATCTATAGCAGGTATACTCAGCTAGCGGGGACCACGCGCAGCTCGGGCTCCCGCTAGTGCTATATAATAACACAGATTATGATTTTAATCAGATTGGTTCAAGAATTGGTATGTCCAAAAACATAATTATTGACAATTCAATGTTAAACTCACACAGTATATATACTCGCCGCCTAAAAAATTCCGAACGATATGAATGAATTACTGTATTAAAAAGGTATGTAGGTATGTAGTGAATTATACTAATAAATGCCAGGAGCGTTTGTTCGGTCGTAATGTGTTGATTATTGACCTGTGTCGTAATGCATTGATAACGAAGCTGATGTGCGCGTTTGAGAGATTTATCTCCGCTGGCTTGGCGCGTTCATTTGAGAGCAAGTTTGAGCACGTTTCAAACATCGTTCGGATTTTTAGGAACGGGGCAGTATATAGTTATTACACAAAGTTCTTACAGAATTGACAGTTTATGTCCATAGTCGATAAAGAAAGCGTTGCAGTTAAACGTGATGTGTCCTCACAGTAAAGACTCACTAAAATGACTGCATGTCAGTCACACTTATTAAACTCCACAGGAAACATTCCATGGATATCTTCTCAATCCTGAAGATAACTTTTGTCCAGCAGTTCAAGACGACAAAAAGGTTGAATAAGTCCCTCGACGACACTAATATTCCACAGTTTATCAGTCCAAGATATAATCACCATCAGTCTGCCGCTAATGTCCTCATATAAGACCACAAACTGGAATCCCTTTTTGATTAAAAAAACTGAAGCTCTTTTGCCTTAAAAGACGACAGCAGACAGTTGTCAAGCTATCAAGCTCCGGTGACATCAAATATATTATAAATCCTGGCACTATGTACTACACCGATCTACCATTATTGGAGATCAAAACTAGCTAGCTATAACTATACTAGCTCCTGACTACTGGCCTTGAGTCTTTTCAGTGAGCAGTATTTAGCTTCTCACAGCTAGATTCCCCTCTCTAGCAATAATCATTACAGCATCATCATGCATAAACATAATCTTGCACTGACCAATTGGATTTCACATACATTACATCATCTGCACTGCATCACCTCACATTTATAACATCACGGGGGAACCCCAAATTTTGACATTGTGGATCTACAAGCATATAAACAAGTTGACTCAGTTTCTAAATTTACATCTTGGGGAATTCCCATTCACCTCTCTAATTGTAAACAAAACAAACAACAAACTCCCTCAACATAGCTCTAGGGGAATTCCACTTTCTTCTCTTGCACAATCTATCTAGTAAAAACATCTAATATTCAATTTGAATTCGGATGGCGGTGGAGTAGCCTACCTCAGTGAATGGTTGTATTTGAAGGCATCTAGGATTGGTCTATAGCCAGTACTTAAACTACACCATTTCCCTACAGGCACGCATCAACCTGCTCACTGGTTGGTTTCGAGTTGTTTCTTAGCAGTGTGTACATTGACATTAACCATACAGGGCTACAGAAAACCCCACTGGGAAACCCATGAGCTTTGGCTAGTCCTCCTGGAATTGAAATATTTTCACTACAGGCATATTGACATTAAACAATGTACGTTTTATGTGATGCTCTTGTTGGGCTATTGATTTAAACTTCATGACCTATGACCTGAAGGTTATAACCACAAACTCACTTATAACACAGTAGGCTATGGGGAAAATGGAAATCTTTAGCATGTTTCTTTCACATTTAAAACTCTCACGAGGCAATACAACAATATCACACCAAAGTGTACAAGCTAAAATCACCAATAACCAAAAATTTGATGAAAAAATATCATTATGATGACCAGAATTTTTTTTTAGTTACATATCACCAAACTTGCCCGGACGTCAGACCGGCAACACAAGATTCTCTATAGTGCGAAAGCTAGTTATTTGCAAATCGATGTGAAATTGATGAGCGCGGCGTAGTATAAATTGCCTCAATTCATTGTGCAAATGCCACTTAGTTTGAGAAAACATACCAGTTCTACCAGGTCAATCGTGAAAAACTCCATCAACTTTCTCTTAATATAACTGAGTGCATTTTCAGGACATTTTTAAAGCGGCCATTTTCAGTTGCCATGCAAAAAAGTAGTCAACCCAAGATTTGTGATCCTTACGGAAGCCAGGTGTTTAGTGTGTATAAACTTAAAACCCTTTCTCCCTGACAGATCTGCAGAGGTCTAACACAAAAGGTCAGTGGTTTTTGAGTGGGTACAGGTCATTGTGAGGTCCTCCCAGCCGATGATATATGACTAAGCTTATCTGAATGCATTTTTTCAAGCCGTTCCAATATTTCTATGAAAAGCATAATAAGTTGAAAAAAAAAGATGAATCGACTGTCTGACTTTAGTCGCATGCAGGGTGCTAAGGGTTGGAAATGCTCCAACTGCTGTCTTTAGATGTTAACAATTTTGTCAACACTCATGATGAGGCACTAGATTATGGAACAAGACCATTCTCGAAGCAAGAGGTGTCACTACTTTTTTATCCAGCTCTCTTTTTTTTTTTTTGTAGTTGACCTTAGACGACGTGTGACCTCACGAAAGTTACCTTAAACGCTAATGGAGATTATTAAGCTGCATATTTACCCAAGTTTGGTCCCAAAACCTTAATGGCCAGCATATTTACAATTTGATCCCAGATGCACCTTGACTTAGGTATGTAACTTTTGACCACATTAACAGTCGGAAGGTTCAGAAGGCTTCATCTACGACTTAAATGACCACCCTATTACAACGACATTCGGAGGACTTTTGACCTCGGTATGTGACCTTGGACTGAATTACCATGCAGCGTTTCCCATTTGTATCTATGACTCAAGTTTGGCAGCAATTGGACTTAATCTTCAAATCATTCAGGATTACGGTGTAGAAGTAATTATAGTCCGGCGTATTCATAAGGGGTCCGGGACATAGTGAAAATTGGGCATCGATTCAGTGACTCTTCACGCAAAATTTCACGCTTTATTCAGTTATCGTCTTTGGAGCCCCAGACTGTGGCTCCCGCCGGAATCTATATTGCTTTCACATCGGCATCAGATGAAACCAAACCTGTGATGAAAGTTAATTAATGACAAAATTGCAACGATGCAATGTCAAGATGTCACAAATAGTCAATTTGTCATAACCAAACTGTGACCATGGATTCTTCCAAATGTGTTCTTTTATCCCCATTTAATAATTTGGAAGCACTATAGTACAAAACCGCATTTATGTAGAGTTTCCTGCAATCTGCACGTTTACATTTCAGGAGAATATGACTCTTCGGGGCGGGGGACCGACAGTTGTAACCTTTGAGCCATACATACCTGCACTGCATGTAGCTTGGTCTCAGTGCTCCATATGCCTTCAACTGTGGTACAGCTTTACCTGTATAGCGCACAGAGGATCCAGGCCATTGCATTAAAACAGCAATCTGTGAACGTTGTATAAGAAGAATGAAAAACTACTCAAATCCAGTGTTATTATCATTTTCAGTTTCTGTCAAGTGCTTTCAAACAGGTATTAAATGACTATTACTAAGTAGCATTATGTAAGTACAACAACTTGCAACAGGTAACCGGACATTAAAAAATCACAAAGCTTTCAAACTAGAAGTTCATCCTCAGTCTGTTGTGAGTTGAGTCTGTGGTGTGTGAACTGCAAAACAAGGTGCATAAGCACGTGTATATTATGTGTGGGTGAGAGAGCAATTTGCTATGAACAGAAATTCAATGGAGCAAAACCAAAGGGAGTCTTTATCCACATCATCAATATTAATCGAGAGGTGTAAGACACCGTGTGGCTGAATTCAATTTTTTTTCTTTTCAAGTCGAAACGAAATTCTGTGAAAGTCTCTTAGACCATCAATGCCAACATGGTGAGATCAATCTATCGGTGATTGGTGCAATTCAAGTGATTGGCCACAGAATAGTCTTTTTTTCTGGATGTTTCCAAGATTAAATGACCATTAAAGTCAGGTTTTAAGGGCAATTTTAAGTTTCACCCACATATTGGATGCCACGTACAGCGGCTGTAAGTGATGATATAATAATGTGAGTATTAGCGTCCAGCGTTCCTTCTTTTGTCATGAGGATACACTGACTTTTTGCGCAAGCTTGAGACGGTAGGACCCTTCCCAGCAACAGTTTATATGCACTGTAGATCGTACTGCTTTGTACACAAACATTCCCATCATGAAGGTATTAGCCTTGATGAAGTCTTCTCAATTCAACGGCCTGACAAAACACATAACACAATGTAATCTTGGCGCTTATCAAACTTGTTTATTGAAAAATAATGCTTTGGAATTGACACAATTCAGAATTCTAAAGGAAGATAGGCTGGTTACTGCGATAGGGTACCATTAGGCCCCGTCCTACGCCTCCGATTCCATGTCTGCTTTTGAAAAACAATATTCTTGACTCCTGCCCAATTAAAACCACTTGTTGGTGGCGCTATATAGATGATGTGTTTTTCATATGGACACATACAGAAGATGAACTTAATCATTTTTTCTTTCCTAAATAATACCCACCCAACCATACAATTCACCTCTGATGCATTCTCCCACTCATATGCTCGTTACTGATGTATCAGTTTCTTGATTGCAAATGGTTTTCGGCAATCGGAACCTCTACATGTAAACCCACCGATACCTCCAATATCTCCTTCCTTCCAGGCTGTCATCCCCCTCACATATGTAGAAATATCTTAAGCTAAGCTCTGCGTCTCAGACGCATTTGTATATCTGTGCTTCATTTTCATCATGTTCTACTGAATTGCTACCATTTTAAAAACCGTAACATACAAGTACAAACTTGTCTGTTCTCAATCTCCAAAGGTGCTGCCATTCCCCGTAAACAAACCCTTTGTCTATAAGAATAAAGAAAAAAGCAACAGGGTGTCGCCAGGGATCCTAAATAAAATCGGATAGGACACTCGATAAAGAGAATGGAGGCGTACTGCACACTGATCTGCTGAAATCTGTAGCTGTAGTTCGCAGCTTGCGTGGCGCTATACGCTACGTCTCCCTCGGATGGACGTTAGCGGGTGAACGTTGATGCATTTAAATAAATTATGTGCTTATCGAAATGGTGGTGGGCGCTATCACATTGATACGAAAATTTGTATATGGGCATTTGTAACAGTGTCACCGGCCTTGGTGTTCCGCTTGGTGCCCAATACCCACCATCATCTTCACAGACCTAAACAACATGTGTTGCAGCTGCCTGTTTTGCATTTGTCTCTTAAATTGCAGGAAGCAATCCCCAGCCCTCCTGTTATTGCTTTCCGTCGCCCCAAAAATCTGAGGGACCTTCTAGTTTCTGCTCGTCTTAAACCCTCTATTATTGAGGAAAAGTCCCGAGGTGCATTGCAAACCTTGTAACAAACCTTGCAAAGCTTGCAATTATGTTTGTGAAACATCTTTTCACAGTGGTGTTACTAAACAAACCTTCAAAATCCTTCCAAATATTGACTGTAATACCACTCACATTATTTATCTCATCACTTGCAGCCGCTGTGGCATCCAATATGTGGGTGAAACTAAAAATGCCCTTAAAACCAGCCTTTATGGTCATTTATCTGACATCAGAAAAAAAGACATATCTGTGGCCAATCACTTTAATTCCACCAATCACAGCATAGATGATCTCACCATAGTTGGCATTGATGCTTCTAAGAGACTCACAAGTAAATTTTCGTCTTGAAAAAGAAAATTTTGGATTCAGCAACTACTGTGTCTTACTGTGTCTTCTAGATTGAATATTGATGAATAGTCTCCTTTTGGTTTTGCTCCATTGCATTTTCTGTTCATATGCAAATTTCCTTTCTCGCACACATTATACACTCGCTTTATGCACTTGTTTGCAGTCACACCACAGACTCAACTCACAACACACTGATGATGAACTTCTAGTTCGGAAGCTTTGTGATTTTTTATGGCCTGTTAACTGTACCTTCATGGCATCTCGAAAGAGATCCAGGCCATCACTGCAGCTTGTTGCTGTTTGTAGTATTTTTGCTGTTTACCTAATAGTTATGTCATACAGACACACATGCATTCTGCCAAAACCAATTTAAAATTTAATAATAATAACATTCCATAGAAATGTCCACCTTAAATGAGCTAGTATCCTATGGTACTGTTATACTATACATGAATTTTTACTATATCAAAACGAAACATCTGATTCATCTCAAACCTTGGAATTGAGCATTTTAGGTGTTTATTTTTAGTTCTAGTTGACTATTTGTAATTAATACGCAAAAAACATAATATTTCACAATCTCTGAGTCAGCCTTTAAGATTTGGACTAGGGTCAAGATCTAGGCTACGATTAAGAATTAAGATCTAGGCTAGAGTTAATATCTGGGCTAGTGTTAAGATCTCGGCTATAGAGTTAAGACGTTGGCTAGGGTTAAGGTCTGGGCCAGCGGTAATATCAGGATTAGGGTTAATGATCTTTTTTGATCCTGCAAAATTGACATATATGACAAATACCTGATTTTCATTGTTTCTGAGTCTATCGATGATACCATGACGGTGCATGCTCCACAGGCCCCAGCAGCACAACCAATTTTGCAGCCATTCAAATGTACTACAATGAAAATGAAACAAAAAAAAGAAAAGAAAAATATGTCAACAATTAACCTTCTCTAGGGATTGCAGCATCTTGCTACAATCAACATTTACAAACTTCATGAGTTTTTAAAACTGTTTTAATGTTTAAAATAAATATTATAAAACTTAATGTCCACAATAACATCATGTTAAACCATTATGTATGAAAGCATTATATTAGGTTTTCCAAACAAAAGGAATAGATGCAAAACTAGTGTGGTGAACTAAGTAGTAACATTGTTTTTTTGTTTTCTGTTTTGGTTTTGCGATTTTTCAGGAAATAGTAACTATAATACTATAATTTTAATTGTTAGGCTGGTGATAGGCAAAATTATCAAAGTAATACGTTTTAATTCCAAGAGTGAGCATGCACTTTGTATTATTAAAATGGGTAGAGAGGCAAAAACCAACATTTTTAACAGGAGAATTTCAACCTTGGAAAACTAACACTCACGTCACTAGAATTAGCCAAAATATCATTTAAATTCCACAAGTTTTAACTGGGAAAATTCTCCTCAAAATGGACAGAAATTTAAAGACATATTAAGTCTTAATAACGCCAGGGGGAGGACTCCAGATGTTCGATACTGGATTTAGGATTTTGGAAGTTGCCGAGCTCATCTGGAACTCTATGGGAAATATCCCTTAATCGGCATTATTTTGCCCTAATTTGTCTAATTTGTCTGATCGATTTCTCCAAAACCGCATGATGAATTTCTTTAATATTACCATCATTTTAAGCAATCTTCTTCTACGAACAATGTTTGGAGAAAAATACATTTAAAAATTAAATTTTCGCCCCATTTAAAAAATCCTTAGAAAGTTATATTCAAAAAGGTAGTCTCCTTTTGGTCCTATCACGCATATCGACTTCATGAAGTACCAATATCTACCAATATCTCTGATGTGATAACTAAAATCCACAGGAACCTCCTTCAGAAAGTAAATTCCTTGTTCGGAGCATTCATGAAGACAAGACGACAAGGTTCTATAGGGCTCTTAACGAAAAAACTGAGCAGCACTAACATACCAGATATTTCCACGAAAGTCTGTCTGTCACAAATGTCCACATTTAGGACAACAAACTGGTATCTTTTTTGATTCCCAAAACTGAAGCTCTTTTGGGTTGGAAGATGACTGCAGACAAAATAGCTTTTAACCTCCTGTGGTATCGATAATACCAATTCACCCCGGTATACGGCACCAATCTACCACACTGGAGATCACAACTACTGGCAATTTAACTACTGGCTCCGATGTGAGCACAATTTCTCTGTTAGCGTTTCCCCATATCTATTCATAGCCTATCGCATCTTATATCATCCAATTGGATCTCACATATATGACTCATCTTAAAATGCAATCTGATCCAATAAATTGCATGATGACATCGCTGGAAACTACGTATACACTAATTTCCGACGGCGACTATTATCGACCCTACGCCGTGGGCGGCTCACTCACCATCCGCCATGACTGGGGGGCATCTTTTGCTTGCTCGCTATACACCGCGTTTACGTGTACGTGTTACCACAAAGAAGCGATAATTTTGATCAGTTTCTGACGGCAAAACCAACACTATTTCACTGTATCCATTTGTATATCATCCATGGGCGGCTCAGGAAAAAATGTAAATTTCTTGGCTGGCAAAACAAATAGCGAGAAAAAGTAAAGAAATGACAACGAACTGCGTGGCGAATTCCTCGCTAATGACACAAATGATGAAACAATCATCGTATCCATTTCAGTCTAAAGTAACCACATTGTAACTCGCCGTCATTTTCACGTGTACTGATAGTCCAGCCGTAGCACATTCCATGCACAAACGAGACTAATTTTTGTTCATCTCCGAAATCGATCACTTGGGCACGGAAATGTCCTTTCTAAAACACCACAACCCGCATCGGAAGATGACACGTTTTTCAGCAAATACGATCGGTCCTTTGGGAAACTATTCAAGTTTCCGTACACGAATATATCAAATTCTATTGTTTACTTTATTTTTCTGGATGTGTATAATTTACGAAAAATTATTTATTCTCACGCGGCTTATATTACCAATTTTTAACACGTATTCAATCATCAGCGTTCATTTCTCAGTCACGCAAGTGGGCGAGATAACCTTCAATTTTTTCACAACAAAAGTAAGACACTTGCCCTGGAATTCCCGTTTAGGCCAGTCCCTGACATCATCCTGCCATAAATCCATGGAAATAAACGGTGAATTTTGTTAACAATTGCAAAAAAGGTTGGTTGTAAATTCTTATTATCATGATTATGGGCTTTTATTTCGTTCGTTAAGCAATTGCGGCGTGTGTGTACGGTGTCATGTGTGTTTGGTGGCCGGGAGGCCCCCCATAATGGCGGCGACGTAGAGGGTTTCCTTTCGAGGCTTCCCCGCCCCGTCGGATTCGTGTATATGATTGCAATCTTTGTTTTTGCAACATAAGGGAAACATCCCCAATCTATCTGCAGTAGCTTTTCTAGTACGATCCTCTAAAATTGCATAATTGTCAATACGCCTAATCGTTTTCCAATATTACTTCAGAACTAAAATACACTTTTTATTCACACAAAATGAGGTTACTATAGCAGTGTTTTTGTAAAATTCATGAAAAGTTCTGTCGGACAATCAGGCCTGTGAACTCCTATATTTAGCACGTACAAAGCCATGGAACCGCTGTTATAGCGCCCCGTGCAGTATGGGGATAGCATAGTTATGATAATAACTTAGGTAGACTAGGTGAAAGTCCTACAGAGATCTTGTGATTGTACACATATGGAAAGTTATTCCAAAAATCTGATTTCTTCATCTAAAAACAGGAAAAAAGAAACGAGAAAACAATATATTATATAAACATAGCTTACTATCTTGATTTAGATTTTATCTTCTTATCAGGTCATTGAACATTAATGTTTACAATTTGGACCACTCTTATCGGGTTCTCATCAAGTCCCTAACATTTGGAACACTGCCCTCACATTGAGGGACAGTCCGGACCGATGCTTCATCCGGACGGGTGATTTTCCCTCCGCATTATTATAGACTCATTGGGACATCTACTTGGGAACAACCATCTCTACAAATATTTGAAACTTAAACCTTGACAAATTAAGTTCTCATGACTGAAAGAGATTCATATTTCATGACCGAAAATATGAATTTGTTACAGTCCAACTCTTTGCTTCATCTTTTCCAAATTACACTTACGTTAGTTCGGAGGTACACAGCTAGCTAGTCGCTGGATATGCATTGTGTTCTTGAATCTACAGAATTTAAAAAATCGTGTTTATTAAATCACCTAGTCGTCCAATATTGTTTTTAAACATTTTATTTTACAGGATCTCTGCAGCACATCGGGTCGTTTTGTAACTCAAGGGGGATCTTTTGGTGTAATCCTTGGGTAAAAGAAGCCCAATCATGACAATGGGAAATCCCATTCACTTAGTCTGTGCCAAGCAAAAGAATTTGGGTCTTACAATAAAGGTCGCGTAAGCGAAAGGTGGGATTTTCCATTCACTTCAGTAAATATTGTACAGACTCAACATGAGGAAAAACTGTCATAATACTATATAAGAAATACATTTTATATTACAGGCCTCTGCTGGCATTGGTGTTTGTTTGTTGTTGATTGATTTTATGGTTTGTTGGTATGGGCGGGCGTATACTATATCCCTTAACTCCCTTAAAGCCATTTTTGCCACTTTTCAAAAATCACGAGCGGACCCCTGCCTTGTGTTTAGGAAAAGCCAAGACAAATAACGCTACCTCCTTCTTTGCGGTGATTTCGGTTAGTATCATTTTTTCCTCTAAGGACGTAAGGGATATCACGGGCCGTTAAACTACATGTGTACATGGGATTGCTGCTTGGTTCGGAATTGGATGGTGAAAGCCTGTGGGCTTAGCAAACAGCCAGCACTTGGCGCTTCTCTCATTTTGGCGATGCTACGACAGCCTTGGGTTTGTATTTTCAAGTCTGTATCGCTTATGAAGTAGAATTACATTTTAGCGCACATTCATGATACATTTGTAAATACCATTCGTAATGCATACTTGTCAGTCACTGTCAATGTGCATTTTGCTGCTGATTGGTGTACATGGGGCAAAGTAACCGTTTTTATTACATATTCTTTTAACCCTACACCTGGGAACCTGCTAGAAGTAGCCCCAGATTCGCTTCAGTGGTTTTCATTGCTTTAATCGTAGTGAAAGCTGAACCAGCTAGGGAGAGTGGGAGACCTAGGCCTTTTGGCTGAACCTGCTCTTGATTTCTACACATAATGTCTCGCCTCTTAGGTTTTTTTCATGACCCTGTCCCCAAGATCGTCTGTCTGCGCCCACAAAATTGTACGGGCTGCATATCACCACAGGCCAATCTTACCGAAAAATCCTTGGTGCGAGAGACCCAGGAAATTGCCTAGCACGAATCCTGGAAGTGTGTTTTAACGTCCTTTGTTCAAGTTTTTGAAAAACCACTGTGAGGCTCAGTCAACTGATTTGAAGGGAAAAAAATTAAATGGATGTTAAGCGGCTCATAATTGTACTCACCTTTTTGCATTACAGAAAAGATAAAACATCAGAATTCCTTGGCCTATCCATGATTACAAGAAGCTACCTCATTAAACACGTTAAAAACAACCTGTATGGACAATCTTAGAATTCAGATGCGTGGTTCCGATCGTCTTTGGGACCACCCTTATTTAACCACGCCCTGAAGTAAGTATCGATTTTGATATCAGATGAAAGGCGTATTTTTCTCATTGTCGTCCTGAAATTGAGCCCTCAATCCATGTCCTCCAGATATAAACAAAACGCCGTTTTAGTGTTACCCACCAATATTAGTCACAGTATTGAATAGGGCTTTGCACCTTCATTATTGCGTCTACCATCACACAAACCGCAAGGGTGTTTCCCACGGTACTTAATGGGAGTATAGGTGCAAGTACCAGCTCTCATATCAAGTAGAGACACAATACACATAAATCGGAACCAGCACTTAAAGGATTAACAGTCGATAATGCGAAGAGATAAAAAAATGTGGAAATACATTTTGTCAACTTAAATCAGAAATAAGTTCAAGTTCCATATAACTGCTTTGTTAAAGTCATTTGCGGAACATTTGTCCAACCGTCTCCCGCAATAGACATACAGCGATGCGTCTCAAAATCTACACTAGCAGCTGGATTGTGTTTACACCATTACCGGCTATCAAGTACCGTGGGAAACAAACTTGCGGTTTTGATTCTAGACGCGATAATGTCATGTGCAACGCCTATTCACTTCTGTGCTAATAATTGATGGTTAACCTTAAAACGGTAGTTTTATCTGTATCTTAGAAAAAAATGGATTTGAAAGCTGAAATTTCAGACAACATGAAAAAATACGACCTTCATCTGGTATCAAATTATACTACTTCCGGCAGTGGCGTAGGCCCTTTTCGAGGCCCGTGGACAAAAAACAACTGGGGCCCCTATGTAATAACTCTAAAACATGCATCAATTGCAACCTCTCATCTATGTCCACATTCACATCGCACCACACCAGTTTCAGACCGTTTCGTTGCATCCCCCTGCGGACACAGTTTTTTTTGGTACCATTTGTAGATTAAGAATCTGCTTGTCAAGATCAATAAGTGCACAATAAGGGGAGTCAAACATTTATGAGAAAACACAATAAGTCATCTTGGTGCCCATAACACAGGGTCCCTAATCCATTCTACAATTATGCTTTATTCTTCAAGGCCCTCCAGGGCCTTTTTTCTACAAACCTCGTTTTTTCTCTAGAATTTTCGGCCAGTTCCTCATGATAGATAATAGTGCTAAGACCCATTAACAGGTTACTCTCTAAAATGAAAGAGTGAAAAAATCACTCTGCATTTCGAGTATTTTAATTAACTCTAATCGAGTGGCTTAGTTAGTAAAAAGAGCGAGGAGAAAAATGCACCCGAACACCTTGACCACTCTCTTACCGAGTGGCTCAAAATGCCACTCTTCTTTCGGGTTGAAAGCCCACTCTGAACTCTTATCGCCGGGTTTTTAGCTCTAAAAGAGTGAGGAAAATGCTCAATCTTTTTCGGAGTGAACTAATTAGCCATTATTGAGTATAGATCGTTTGCGCGCTTGATGTAAGAACGTTAGCAATTAGTTTTCTGGTTTTGACTTGACATGGGAAATCCACTTATCAATTGATGTTCTGTGTTTCTTGCAATGGTTTGTTTTATGTCGTATTGTCTCCCTTCCAACTCTCTGGATGTTAAGCCGTCTTGATGGTTGTAATCAGGCAAGGTCTTCATGCAACCGCCAATGCAGTTTTAAAGCCATATTTGGAAAATCCCGAGAATATATCCGTACCTGGAATTACATTCATCAGTTACTTTCACGTGTCATGTGAAGGATTAATGTATTCGGCGCGGCCGCAGGCATACAAATGCGGCAGGATTGTCAAGAATATATGGTAGGCCGTTGCGTCTAAAAATCATGTTTTTATGGGGTATGGCTGAAACCCTAATCGGGCCATTTCTGTCCAAAAATTGGCCAAACACAGGGGAACCCATCCAAAAACCTTCGGGAAACTTCCAAAGTGCCTCCACTTTTGGAAAATTTGTTAAAAAGCATTATTTTGACCATTCTATACAGAATGGCCAATTTTGGGTTCCAGGCAATGGACATTCCACCATTGAAACACAAGAGCCGAAACAATGGAACCATCCAAAAACATTATTGCGGGGGGGGGGGGGGGGATTTGGGGAACTGCTACGTGCATTTATTTTTATGGCAAGTCTCTGTATCAGTGACATTCACAAATTCGGCTCTTAAACCTTCGTTCAAGGTTCAAGGTCTAGTATATCATTTAAGAAAGAATTATTGAGCGTCAAAATCCGCCGAGGTTATAGGGATTAACCTCGCTGCAAAACAGCGCAATTTCCAATTAACGATCATTTAGAACTAAATTGTAATTCTTGACCAGGCCTAGCCTTAGTCAAGCCTGTGTGTGTGACCGTTTTCGATATACGTAGAGCGCCCTCCTACGTTACGTCTGGTTAATAAGACTAGCACTCGGGTTACGCCGGAAGGAAGTTGATGTAGATCTGTTTGTGTAGTAGGTTGCATGTCCTACCCCCAAACAAAAAAAACAGAAATAAAAAAAAAAAACATAATAAAACTTATGGAAAAAAAATAAAAAACAAAATAAAACACAAAATATATAAAAATAACTAACACCAACAAAACACCCGAAACCACACCCCCCCTCTGGACCTTCCGGGAACCTTCCAAATGTGTCCACGTTTGTTTTTAACAAATCACTATTTTGGCCAATTTGGACAGAAAATGGCCGATTAGGATTCCAGGCAATGCCCCATTAACAAAATATGGTTTTTAGACGCAACGGCCTCCATTATAATCCTGAGAATCCCTTATTTGTATGCCTGCGCCCGCACCCGCGCCGAATACATTAAGCCTCAGTGAACGGTGTGTTGTTGAACGCGCCACACCTCGGCAATTAATCCTTTTTTAATGCGATTGTAAACCAATCCAAGGACAATTTGACATCAGCTGATCAAGTAGGAATTGACAAGGGGAAACGCCAAGGAAATCCTAGCAGGGTCTTCATATTCTATGTAGCACAGATTTACCATTCTTCCCATGTTACACCCCAGAGGCAGGCATGTTTCAGGGGTCTTTGTGACAAGCTTGAGAAAAACGTTTGTTTCTAGTTTAAACAAAAAAATATTTCTCTTCAAATGCTCCTTTGAACCCAAATCTGTGTAATTAAGTAAGACTGGTGTAAGTGGTCCTCTGAATTGAATTTGGTTTTAAAAAATGGCCCGGGCGTTTGGCCAGCACTAGTTGCATTTTGAAGCGCATTTTGGTTGCCAAAGAGAAACAGCAGATACCAAGAACAGCCGAAAAAGTACCGGCTGGTTTTACCAATCGGCCATAGTGTAGTAGAAAACCATAAAAATTAGGCTTTTTGGTACAAAAAGGGCAATATTTGCGGCCAAAAGGTCCATTTTGCCAAATCTATTGTGAAAAGGTCCACTTTTGGAAAGAGGTTCCACTTTTGGAAAATCGCACCCCCCCCCCCCCCCCACCCCCCCCCCCAGAAAAACTCCTGGTACGGGCCTGGTTGGTAATAACTTCTTTGATTTGCAACTTTTGTCTTTTTAAGAATTTGTGTTCATTATTAAGAAAATGATGCATTTCTTCGTTGAGGATGTACAAATGAACATTTCTGCACGTACGTCCACAACGGTTTTCATTGGGAAATTTAACCTAAAGATGTCCAGAGCAAAAACTCCTGTGCGGGAGTGCCAAGCACTGCAGTTCACTAAAACACTAGAGGTAAGTTCTTGCAGCCATATGTCAGCAGTCTTTACGTACCTTGGATAGTCAAGATCGCAATGAAGCGTCTACAACAGCCGTAGGAAGTTGTCAAATCCTGAGCAGTAGCTATCAGTCTAACCAAGGCTCTAGGAGCTGGAGCATTTTGATAGGACATACGGGAGAAACTTTCATAGTCTTTTGTTGATGAAACCGAATGTCTCAAAATCCTTTTGACATTTTCAGTCCAAACAATTTAATCATGGAATTTGAAATCAATGGTTCCGGCAAAGAACCAGGGTGCTAGCGCTTCCAAGCATTCTGTGTATAGCACGAAAAACTCTTGGTGATAGGAGTGCACATCAATATCACGTCAAGCACTAGATGAAATCAAGAAATGATATCCCATTATTGGAAGGTTGGGCTCTTTGTCATCACTTTAGTATTGTTCAAGATGTCCCTTTATGCAAGGAAAGTCTGTCCACATAAACATAGTTACATTCATCAGAGCCCAATTCCTTCTCGTCTTTTCAATGTATTTTCGAATGGACAATGAAGGCTGTAGCATTACACCGGTCGGTGGTGAAAATAATTTTAGGGGGACCGCCTTGACTAAGGTTACATTTCTCCAATCTAATAGAAAAAGGATCCATCAAAAGTAGTTGAGAGCTGCAAAGCATTCCACTTGAGATTTGCCCAAGTATTATAAAGTGCTGAGACTTGATTGTTGTGCCAGGTCCTTGTCAGCTTTAAGAATCGAATTAGAAGTTTCAAACACGGTAATACCGGCTCCTTACAAGACTGTTGTCAGCAAGGATCCCATCAAGAATGTTGCAATCATGTTCCACAGCCACAGAGCCATTTTATGTGCAGGCCAGCAGTGTGTTCTATACTGCTGTTGCAGTCACCCAACGAAACTCTCAAAAATTGCTCTTTATTATTTTTGGTTTTGTTCAGGTTTGTCTTTTCATTTCATTATGTGCCTGAAGTGATTTTTAGGTTTTGAAACAAGGAAAGAAAGGCAGGTGCTTCAAGTTTTCTCCTGTTGTTAATGGGATGGTAGTCTGTGAACTAGTTTGTGGGGTACTGTCTTGTAGCAGTTTTCGATAAAGTGTAGATCAATTAGCCTCAATTGTTACAAGGTCCCTTCAAGCAAATCCTACCCAATATCTGTAGAAAATACTGACACCCATACCTCAATTTGATCAACTAAATTGTGTCATTATCAATTTTGCCAGCTTAATTTGGAACAAATAATCCAAGTTTGGACAGGAACGTCCAGTGATTGACTCTCTTCTGTTGGCACCATCATCTTGTGTACGTATTTGGTATTGGTTATGTTATTTTTTTTACTGGATATAATTACTATATTTTTTTATTTTGATGGGAATACCTTACCCTAAAAACTCATCTGTATCAATATGTTTTGATTTAGAATCAAAAGCGATTAATGTAAAAAATGTAATTTAAGTTTTTTTTTAATTTATTTAATATTTTGTCATTTTTTGTAATTTTTTTTCGATTTTATTTTACTTATTTGTTGTGTGGTTTGAAGGAACAAGATTTACCGATGGAACTGAAGTGTGGAATTGGATATGATTTTCAAGACATTATATTTTAGCTTATTCCCAGCTCCCTTGTCCCCACTGAAGGACTTGCTGTGAAAATCGGGTAACCATCCAACGTGGTAAAACATGAGCATGTATTGACCTATGCTTTTTGTTATGAATCTCTGCAAAGCAAAACTTAGTACTTAGCTTTAATACGCAGTAAGAATAAAATTCCATACAAATAGACTAATATAATAAATTAAACTCAATCGCGACCCACTGTGGCATAGGTAGGAATAAGGGGGTCAAGTTTGTACAGGGGGATTTGAAAAAATGGAATTATGCTCGAATAAATAAGGTTATAGTTTACAGATCTGTGATCTATCGTTTTATAACAATAGGCACATAACAACAGTTCAAGTATTCCTGGGTAAAATTTGTCCAATGTGCTCACCACTTCATGGTTTAAGATCTGTGTTCATTTAGTCACACTAGATACTAAATCTTTATATTAGATTTAGTTTGTTTGATCAGTTCAATATAGAATTAGTTATAGTTATGACCTCCATAGCCCCAGTCACATTTGCATTCTATTAGCAACAAAAGCATAATATCTGGCTGCAACCAGTATTATGTTGGGTTCATATTCACCCAGTAGACGCAACAATTTGACATTAATTTTTTATAACACACAACGGCGTAAATCAATAACTTCTACCCCATTTGACCTTGAACCTATTTTGCCTCGTAAACAGGTAAAGTACCTATTCCCAAATATTACCTTTTTAATACTGAAAGGCGATGGAAAACATACCTTTCGGGCACATTTCGAACCATTTCATTCATTTGACTCTGTTTAAACCTTGCCCCCTACATATTCTATACTTGATTTTTGGTAAACTTTGATTATGTTGTTCTTAAAGTGTTTCCCAATGACAATTTTGGAGAAATAGATTAGTTATAAGTCATTATGTTTTTCCTAATTTGATGGTCTATCAATAACCTGTAAAATAATCGTAAGTGAATCTTAATTGCCATAAATTTAAATGCCAATGTAGACATGAAACCTCAAGTTACGCTTACTGTGCGTCATACTAATATACAGGGGCCTGGGTTATAGACAGGTGATAGGCCGTGGTAGTATTATTACAGTAAGTAGTGTGGTGCTTCCACATGCGATTTCTCACATAATCTTGGAGTGCACCAATGGGATTATCACATTTTGATTGTGAACACCTTTGGACCACCAAACCTTTAAAGGAAACGCCCCTGCATACAATTCTACACCAACATACTTGGGAGTGAAGCTTTGACCGGCAGCTTACTTACGGGCAGCACCTCAAGTCCGTATGCTCCAAGGTATCTTCGCAAAGGGACCTGTTACCCTCCTGTGGCGACGCTGGATTATTCAGGGGTGCCAGCCCAACGCACAACTGCTTGGCTCTGGTTAATGCCATGCTCTGGAATATGCCGCTCCAGCATGTGAAATAGCTCTCACAAAAAGATGCTGGACACAGTAGTACATCAACGCGACCTTGAGACACCATCACTGGCACTGCCTCCGTCCTACTCCATCTGAATTCCTAACACACGTGTTTTCAGGAATGCATCTGCAACATAACCTTCGGAGAGCCCCCCCCCCGGAGAACACCACAGCATAAACTAGATGAGACAAGGCCCCTGCTGGACAACAATCACCTGCTGAATAACAACTGTACAAGAATCACACCACTCGGTAGACAGAGACGAACGCACTCTCGTCGAACCTTCTGCCCGCACGCCCTGCTCTCAAAACTCTCCAGTTCCCCTGTCAACATTTACCAAGACCATGGAATACTGCCTGGCTAGATACCCCAAGACCAGACAAACTTGCTCTATACACCTAAGACAGAATCACCTCGGACGCAACGATCCCACGACATAACGGGAATGGTAACGTTAAACGGTATTCGCACAGGAGCCCAGCAGTCGGTCGCTTCAATAGCATATGCCACCGATGGGGGCTGCGGCATCGCCAGCCGCCAATGTGGTTCTCCATAACAGACTGCGGAATCACCTTCTCAATCAGTGCCCCTTTTCGTCCACTGGTGGACAAAGATTCGCAAACCAACCAGTCAAGGGAGTTGCTCCAACGCTTTACAAACATATTCAGCTGCTGCATCATACCGCACAAAGGAAGAAGATGAAAGGGGCATTTGTTGATCCACAACCTCGTCCCCGACTTACCTTAAAAAACAAAGTGAGATTTATATCAATGAACCGTTAGCCTTTGTAATCCCAAGTGTACCTTAAGCTTCACTTGCAAATTCGGGCGTATCTGTAAGAAATTTGCCAATTTTGTATTTTGGCCGTAACGGACAAAAATTACAAAATAAGTGCACATGGGACTGTGGGAGGGCAAAAAAGCAATTGCTCATAACACAAAACGCAAGATTGGGATCAGCTCAGACCTTTGTTGAATAAGCTTTTCTCAATTGATATATTGTGAAACAATAAATAAAACGAAGGTGCTGGAATCACGAAATCCCCACTTAATCGGTTATCAGCCACAACAACACTGCAATCGGCCGGTATCGAATGACCTTAATGACCCAAACTGACATCTACTTACCAAATAAATATTAGATCATTTTTTTAGCACTCTACAGGTCTCGCTTTTAATTGAGACCAAACTTGATATGATTATGAAAGTAATTATTTTAACATTCCTACGAACATATGTATAAAAAAAGGGCCTGTCTATCACCTTCACCCCCCTCGTCCGTTCGAATATTTGGGAACCATTCTGAAATTGCTTTACATACCCCAAGGAAGGTTTTTGCCAAGTTAATGTTTTTGTCAAGAAGTGCTAAGATCCCTTGGTGAAAATGATGACTGACTCGTACTTTCACTACAAAGGGCCGTCTGAATGGACCCATAACCCCCGCAGCCGCGCAAGTGGCTGTAAGTCCTGCTAAACTAACACGGGGATCCGTCCCCGCCCACATTCAGTCAACGGTTAAGGGTAATTTAGCCGGCTGAATATGTTTTCAGTTGGTAGACTTATGGACCCCATCTTTTTCACATTTATGATGGGGACAATTGATATTAATTATTAAAGAACAATATACAGATGTTGAATCATTATTAAAATGGAATTTTATTATGGCAATAACAGCCAATTTTTGGAAAAAATAAGATTTGATGGACGTCACGGCATTGATTCGCGTTTATTATTTTGCTTCGGGAACCCATTCAGGTAAAAAATAACAAAATTAAAAAAAGCAAAAAACTTAAAAAAAAAACAACCGATTATCGTCTCGTACGTCGGTTTCTGAATCAGTAGGGAAAAGTGAAATCTTGTACGCTCTTGACATAATATACGGTGTCTTTTGGAAAGAAATAATCCGCACTCTTGGGCAGAGGGTCTGGACAGTACTTGATTTAACATAGTAGGATTTATATCGGTCGCCCCCGAAGAGCACACTGATATTTGATACCTGACACGTGACTTGTACCTGACACGTGACACCCAAACTATTAACTCGTTACCGTTATAACCGACAATTACGGCAAACCAGCAAGCATTCTGTATCTTGTTGGTCAACCGCGTAATCGATCAAGATGTGCGACTATACATTGTTCGGTACAGGAGGGAGGGGGGTAGGACACGATCTGCTCGATTATTTGGCATTTGGGGATTCCAAACGGTAATTGTGAAACTGCTACCATGCATTTACTATGGCCAGGTATCGGTCCAGTGACATTAAAAAAAAATCATCTCAAACCGTTGTTCAAAAGATCTTAGTAATCTCATGATAAAATTAAGAAAAAAAATATGAAGTTCACATCAAATCAGCTTCTGTTATAATTAACCCTGTTCCTAACTCAAAACTCCAGAAACTTCCCCTGCAAAAAGTAATCTTATCAAACATAATACCTGAACATTACGCGCCTGGATACAGAGCTATGCGATCTGTAGTCATGCGCCACCGAACCACTCTAATATCAAAACAGCCCTATTATAATTAGTATACACCCCAAAAACCATTGCACTCTGGTTTAAAACAGTTAACAAAAACATCCGTGCCAAAGGTACCGGCTGGTAAGCAAGAACTTCCGTGCAAAAGGTACCGGCTGGTTCAAAAGGGACACGGGCGGGCAACGACAACCGTCGGTAGTCGAATAGTTAAGTAGTAGTAGTAGTTCGTTCATATCAGTTATCTTCAATACAAAAAATGTACTGGTTTCCCAGGTGGGCCCATGAAAGCATAAAATAATACAGATAAAGATTACAAAAGAAATTGAGCGTTTTATAAAATACATGAAAATGAATGACACTGTAATGCAAGATTAAATGTAATTTATACAAACATACAATAGCACTTATAGAGCAATTACATTTTGTGTGAATTCATTGGCTATACTACGTGAATAAAAAAAATATGAATGTTAAATGATTTGACCTCGGATGATCTTGACCTTGATTAAAATCCCAACTGAATCATCCATTTGTGTTGTTTTAATAAAGCAAATCTAATATCCTGCCCAAGTGTTTTGAAAAAGTGAAATGATTATCCATAATCTCCTTTATGATCATCAAAGAATTGAATGTGTACACAAAAATGATATCACCTTCACCCAATTAATCCGGATGTGTAAATGAAAAAGGGGTTTCACATACTACAGTAATCCAGTATGAGATACAGGCTGCCAATAAGGGATAAACTCTTATCCTTAAGCAATATCCAAACACATGGGAAGATATTGTGTTCTTGCTCTGCAGCAGGTGATTGGTGCTGATTTGTCATATCAGTTGGCAGATTGTATTCCCCGCTCTCAGGGTTGGAGAGCGTGGCCTAGCGGTTAGGGTGATTGCCTATGGCGCAAAAATTTACCATCACAAATTCCACGGGTTCGAATCCACGGTGGGGTAGTTGGCACTTGCGGGGATTTATTCGGGTACTATAAATTCTGGATTTGATCTTTATACCACCATTGATTAAATACAGAATTACCGATCGCCTCATGGTTCATTGGAATTGGGAAAGGGTCATGAAAGCACGCCCGTCCTTCAGAGGGGACGTTCAGCCGTCGGACCGTGTAAGAGAGTCACAACTGTACACTGTACATCGCGTCAGTGTCGAATAAAGAGTAGGGTGGAAAGCCCTGGACTGATTCCCAATCCCCACAGCCTCAAATAGCGGTGCCATGTTAGGAGCGTCGTATCATGGATACACGCGGCCCGGATCAGCACACTAGTTGAAACCAATCCTGACACCACCACAAGCCATTTACCCATGACTTGTGAATACGAGCAAACAAACAAAGCAGATGTGTATTAAATAGATCATTTATATCCGTAGTTGAAATAATCAATAAAAAGTTAACATTAAGGTGGACAAGGGCATCATGATATTGACATGTAATTCCTCAAAAACACAAGTTTAATGGGTATAAATCCCCATAGGATATGGAGAGCAAAAAAGGGGTGTTTTGTGCTTACCAATTCCGCCATACCTGGCTTATTTTGTCAGTCGATTTCTTCATTTTTCAACACATGGAAGTATATTAGATGTGTTTTATAAAAAACAACAACAAATCTATGATATAGTGATGGCATAAGGCCAATTATATCTTTAATTCTTGCCACAATTCTTTTTGATTCACGTAGTAGATTCAAAATTGGTACGGATGTTGGACGAAAGGATTTTGTTATTTTGCCAGCAACGATATTGCATGAAGGAATGAGGCAAGGTGTTTTTGAGCGTCTGGCCTTATAGTACCTTTGTGTGCCACTGATGATGTAAAGGTGACAAAACTGATGAAATATATACAGGAACTATTTGTTTGAGACACTTGAAGACAACGATAAGTAACTGATAATCCCACTTATAGCGTACAACAAGTTGATCCAGCCAAGACCTTTATAATTTATCTACTGGGTTCTGATGTCCGCTGAAAGGGGACTAGTCGAGCCAAGCTGTTTTGCTAACGACTGCAGTTTGTGATGGTTATCAAGCCCATTGAAATTGACCAAAAACAGAACTACACTAGTCAAAATGAGGAAAAAAACAAGAGCTTTTGGTTGCCACACCACCAAATAAATTTGCCGTGGTTTATGTACAAAATGGCCCTAATTAAAACGTAAATTTCTCATCAACGAAGCGACTCAGCCTTGCTTTAATATGCAGTACCTTGGACCGATTAGACCTCTGCTCCCATTCAGTACAAGAGAATCCATAAGTTGCCCACGGATTGTTCCGAGCTACTTGAAGCATGAAGACACGATTGAGTTCGATCCACCTGACACTGTGGCTTCGAGTCAAAATTATTCCTATGGGATGGGTGTAAAACTTGTACCCGGTTAATTATCAGTAAAAATCATCTCTTAAAAAACCTTTGTTCAAAGATCTTAGTATATCATGATACAGTAATAAAAAAATATGAAGTTCACATCAATCATGCTTCTGTTAAATTACCTGTGCATACTCAAACGTCCAGAAACTTCCCCTGCAAAAGTATCCTATCAAACATAATACCTGAACATACGGCGCCATGGCTACGAGCTATGCGCTCTGTTAGCCATGCGCACCGATACACTCGAATATCAAAACAGCCGATTAGTAATTAGTTATACACCCCAAAACCATTGCACTCCTGGTTAAAACAGTTAACAAAAACCAGCCTTGCCAAATGTCCCGGCTGGTAATCAAGAACCTTCCTTGCAAAAGGTACCGGCTGGTTCAAGGATGACCACTTGTGCGGGCAACGACAACCTTCGACTAGTAGTAGTAGTAGTAGTTTCGTTATTTATTCAGTTAATTCCCGTCAATACAAAAATGTACTGGTTTTCCCAGGAGGCCTGATAGCATAAAATATCAGTAACGATTACAAAAGAAATGACGTTTATAAATGACATAAAATGAAATAACGTGGTAAGCATGATTAACATGTAAATTTATCAAACAATACCAATAGCCTTATAAGCATTACATTTTTGAATTCATCAGGCTTATACTACTGTGAATAAAAAAAATTGTGCAAGGATTGCAGAATACTTTGACCTTGATAAATCACTGAATCATCCATGTTGTTGTTTTAATAAGCAAATCTAATATACTTACAGTGTTGAAAAAGTGAAATTTTTTTTTTTTTTTTTTTTTTTTTTAACCAAAAAGAAGTGATGTTTACCAAAATGATCTCACCTCACCCATAATCCGATGTGCTAAATAAGGGTTTTCAACACTACTAAGTATCCCGGTATATAAGGCATTGCCAATAAGGGACTAAACGCTTATCTTATGCATTCCTAACAATGGGAAGATATTGTTTTCTTGCCTCTGCAACAGGTGAATTTGTGCTTGGATTTGTCATATCGTGGCAGATTTGGTATTCCCACCTCTCAGTGGAGCGCGTGGCGCTAGCGTTAGGGTGCTTGCTCTGGCGTCAAAATTTACCATCAAAATTCCCGGGGTTCTAATCCCTGTGGGGTCGTGGAACTTGCTGGGATTTATTCGGGTACTATAATTCTGGATTTGACCTGTATACCACCTATTGATTAATACAGAATTACCGCTCTCCTCCATGGTTCACTTGGAATTGGGCAAATGATCAGGAAGCATCCCGTCCTTCAGAGGGGACGTTAAGCCGTCGGTCCTATGTACAGAGATTCACAACTGTACCGGTACATCGCCAGTCAGTGTCTCATAGATAGGGTGGAAATCCCCTGACTGTTCCCAATCCGCCCCAGCCCAAATAGCGGGCCATGTTAGAGCGTCCGTATCATGGATACACGCCCGCGGCCCCGGATCATGCGACACTAGTTGAACAAATCCTGACACACCACCCACAAGCCATTACCATGACTTGTGGATACGAAGCAAACAACAAGTCAAGATTGGTATAAATAGATCTTTATTAATCCGTAGTTAAATAATCAATAAAATGTTACATAAGGTGACAAGGGCATCATGATATTGTACATGTACATTCTCACAACACAAGTTTTAATGTACTGTAAACCCATAGGAATGGAGAAAACAGGGGGTGTGCTTACCCAATCCGCCATACCTGTCTTATTTTTCAGTCGATTTCTTTCAGTTTTTTCCAACACATGGAAGTATATTATATGTGTTTTATAAACAACAAAAATCTATGATTAGTTATTGCATTAAGGCCAATATTACTTACTTCTTGCACAATTTTTTTTTGATTCACGTAGTAGTTCAAAATTGGGTACGGATTGACTGGGAGCGAAAGATTATTGTTCTTTTGCCAGCAACGATATTGCATGAAGGAATGAGCAAGGTGTTTTTGAGTCCTGTGCCTCTAGTCCCTTTTGTGGCACTGAAATGTTCAGTAAAAACAGATTAAATATAATACAGGAGCTATTATGTTTGAGACACTTGAAGACAACGATAAGTAACTGATAATCCCACCTATTAAAAAGTTTATCCCCGCCAAGACCTTTCATCATTTATCTCTGAGGTTCTGATGTCCGCTGAAAGGAGAACTCGTCGAGCAGCGTTGTTTTGCAAGACTGCAGTTTGTGAGGTTATAAAGCATTGAAATTTGACCAACAGAACTACAATGTAAAATGAGGATAAACAAGAGCGTTTTTGTGCACACCACCAATAAATTGCCATTGGTTGGATATGTACAAATGGCCCTAATGAAAACGTAAATTTCTCCAATTAACGAAGCGATCAGTTTGCTTTAATTATGCATTACCTTGGGACTGCTGAACCTCTGCATCCCATTCACCAAGAAGATGCATAGTTGACCACGGAGTGTTCGAGCTACTGAAGCATGAAGACACTGATGAGTTTCCGATCCCCCCGGGGAGGAAAAGAAAAAAAAAAAAAAAGGAAACGGAAAAAGTGGAACTGTGGCTTCTAGTCAAAATATTCCTATGGTTCGGTTGTGGGCCAGTCTGTGCATTGCGGTAATTTAATTCTGCGTTTCAATAGTGCATTCAAAGCGCAAATCGGTTCGCTCAGGTATTTGTGTGTGGGTTGCTAATGACGCATTATCTTGGCCGCGTTCCGTTCTACGTACTGTTTTCAATAATTGCATCTGTATTCATCCAATGCGGACGTGTGGTCAGTTTTTATGAAAATCTGTTTTCTACTGAATGTCGCCTGTTTATTTCGGCAATTGATTCTTATTTCGAGTGCCCGGTTACTGTTATATGGTTTTTTGATACATCGTGCTACAAGCATGGTATAATAATCTAAATACCGAGAGTTCTCTGCTTCGGAACATTCGGCTGTTTGGATCATGTCTCAGGAAATTGTGGCAGTTTTTGTCAGTTTCCATTCCAAATAAAATACCTCGCAGATTAGGCAGATGGAGAACCAGTGTTTTGAATCATGAATCATGGGACATTATTAGACGGACTATATCACATCGTAGGGCCGTAGATCAGGCCGGTTCAATCCAAGCAGCTCCAGTAGTTGTAAACAACTATCTGTAGTTTCTTGACCCACCGTGGATGGCGTAGTTGTTGCCGAGTAGGCAGTCAAAATGGCGATCGCAGCCATTAGCTTACCGTGAGGCGTATAAGGGCAAGGACTGCATCATGATCCACACCCAATGGTTCAATAGTCGGGAGAGAGATAGGGTTCCCATGCACCCCAATTGATATATTTTTCTACCTACATTTTGTATCCTCAAGGTGGTATAGTAAACCAATTTTTGATGTTCCCAAAATTTAATATTGTCCCATGGGGTTCCTTTGGCGGCATCTCTTGCGGCCATCTGGATCTGAAATCGATAACTTTTGAACTAGGACGCCATAGGGAAAACAAATGACACCATTTTTTTGGGTAATTTGAGCATGAGAAATCGATTGAGAGGGTTATTTTCATGATTCAAACAAGTCGAATACATTAACGAAGCCGAGAAAATTAAAAAAATAACTATCTTCAATGTTTGACTAATTTAGAAAGGAGCTCGTTCTGCTCATTTCAGATGTAGATTGTTTATTATTGGATATATGTACATTTCCTTTTCTATAGCAGAACATAAAAATCATTGTAGTATTTGGCTAGAACTGGTTTTGATGAACTAAACATGTAACAATTTGTAGTTTAGCAGGTGGTGTAAACCATGCCAAAATGCCAGAGTAATAAAAGGTGGTGGCAAAACACAGAAGTAACTCGCGAAAACTCCCTCTGTAATTGTATTTACATGCGAGTAGTAATTGAGCAATCTACATTTTCAATGCGCTCAAGGAAGTCATGGGGGGACCGCTACTGACAAGCTGGCTCGGCTTACATAACGTGCGTGATAGACGATTCATTGAACCCCTCATATTTCACCCCATCGTGTGGGTGATGTCTGTAATCACATCCGGAGAGCCTTGATGGCGAAGATTTAGAAACAATTGGCTTCCATCAAGGCTGCTAACCAAAACTTCACTAAAACCAGATCGATTGAAATACCGTTCAGCACTACTGAGGCCTCAACACCCAATCCCCTCGTAACATTATACCACAATTATCAACTCTTATGCGGCGCTGTTCGATTCAGAAGTATCTTTTATGGAAAATTGGAGGAAGTACAAATGGAAAGATTGAGAGCTGCATCAGCCATTCGGTATTCAAGAAAATACGAACAAACATTAAAGGATGCTAGTTGGAAACGTTAATGAGCCTCGAGTATAGAACAAAGCTATATCAATCCTACATAGCATGGTGCAAGGCTAGGGCCTGTGTTTTTCAGAGAGAGGGCGACATTACCACCATTGTTTTCATAAGAAGTGGGAAAAGCTAAGGCCTGGACTTGAAAGAACCAACAATATTCATAATTCGCTTGCCTTTTAACCAGATTCATCCGGTGACCAAGGCTACGGTGTATGAGACTGGGTCCTGTTTCTTCATGTACAATAAGAGGCATTCATAAGTCCAAGTCACTTCTCTGACCTCTAACAAACAACACACCTAACAACCTGATCAATTCATCGGTATGCTACTCCCTGTTGAGACTCATGAACTTTTTCTAGATTTTGTCATCTCTGGTGATACAGACATAAAGCAGTGTGCCTCAACAGAAATGACAATCCGAAAGTTCCGGACTTGACGAGGAAGTGATAAAATATGAATATCACAGTGAGAGAAAAAGAGGTTAGGGTCTGGAACGAGCACTGGAGAGAATAATGAATTAAGAACCTGTGGTGCGATCAGAGGTAACTGATGATGTTAAGGGCCATTTTAGGGAGTCAGTGGTGAAGGCATCAGAGAAATGAAAACAGGGAAAGGCTGCTGGACCCTCGAATCTGAGGGATGATGATTATTGCAAGTGGGGAGATAGGGATTGGTGTGATTAGTTGTGTCAGAGAGTGTCAGAGAGTGTTAGAATGATAGAGGGTTGCCGGAGGAGTAGACGGTGAGTGTGGTAGATCCAACTTTTTTAAGGGAAAGTGGGTTGCAATGAGTTGGGGTGCGTATCGTGGTTTCAATTGGTTGGATCATGCCATGAAAATTGTGGAGAGGGTACTAACTGAATATAATTTGAAGTGGATGAGATGCAATTTGGTTTATCCATGTTTCATTTTAGGGAGGTTGCAAGAGGAAAATATTGAGCATGATGTAAAAGGGAAGAAACTGTATATGTTTTTGGGACTTGGAGAAGGCATTTGACCGACGAAATTATTGAGTGGGGGTGCGATGATGCAGAGAGGTATAAGAGAGGATCCGCAGACAGCAATTTTTTCCACAGTGATGAGTTTGTTGAAGGAGCAAAGACAAGACGTTTAGAGTGGGGTTGATTGTTTTCACGAAAAGAAAAAGTTTGAGGTGAGGTGGGTGTCATCTTCGGTTCTGTACTGTCCGCCAGATGATATTATTGCATTGTGATGATGTGGTTACGGAGAGTGCAAAAGAAGGTTTTGATGAGCGAGATGTTGTATGCTGATGATTGGTATGAGACTGGAGGGGATGAGGGAGAAGTTTTGGACGTGGAAGAAGGCTTTGAAAGTAAATGTTCTGAAGGTAAAAAAACCTTGGGAAGACAAACTTGATGGTGAGCGGGGTGGAGGGGAGGTCTGTTAGTTAGGAAGACTTATGCGGCATATTTTGGAAGAGGGTAAAAGCAAATTCAGTGTGGTGTGGGAAATGGGGGATCCCTGGAGATACACAAAGATGGAGAGAATCGCCCCAAGTTTGTTTGGCAAGAGATTCTTGTGTGGGAAGATGCGAGATAAGACTAGAGGGGGTGGTGGAAAAGTTTGTGATGAGGTTGAATCGTTGAAGGAGTTCAAGTCCAAGCTAGAGTGAGATATGGTGGGTGAAATTTTGAGGTAACCCGGCCATCCCCGTTTAAAACCGAATTTACTACTATGTGTTAGGAGTTCATCTGATGACGTGATCTCATGGCCATTAACTACAGGAGGCCAGGGGGATGATTTTGACTTATTGAATACGTCCCTTGATAATTTGATGAAGAAATAGGGCCACACCCTCATAACTTGTTTTTGTCCCCAGCTTAATGCTTACTTAGAACGGAGGTTACATGTGATACAAGCCTTTGGCTCTGGGGGGGTTAAGTCTTGGCAAAAGCAATCAAAGTATGAATATCATGGCTCTCAAGTCGGGCCTTCAGCTTCTCACTTCTGTACTCTAGATTGGGGAAGCCATTTCTCTCTAACTCTTGTAATGTACACAAGATACAGCGATATCCGTAGCACAACCTGATTCTGCCAATAACTTGTCTTGAATGAAATTAGAATAGCAGTGAATGCCTTCAGATGCACAGAAGCTCTAGACGATTCCTCTGCCTCAATGGCATGGTTCGTAGCGTTGGTGTTATCAAATTATGTAAGTGCTTACTTTAGGTTAAAAAGGATTTGTGCGAGATGACTGGTGGTATTCACCTCTCTTGCAAACAGCCTCTCCTCGCCTGCATGCACGTAGATTAATAATGCTCTAGTTCTCTCGTGCTCAAGGCTCCGGATCTTTCAATGCTCCGTCGTTTTGAATACGGGAATGTGACGCGTCTCTCATTCTTTGCATGTACTTTCCTTTCAATTTTTTAAAAAAAGATGACTTTTACTGGAAGACAGCTGCATGGTTGGTCGATACTTGGGTAGTTTGTGGTGTACGGTACGAGAAGGATTGTGAATGTTGAGGCTTCCTTAGATGATGCACTACATTTCAATCGATCTTTGTTTTAGTAAAGTTTTGGTATCAGCCTGTACCAATTTATTCTAAATCTTCTCTAGCAAGGCTCTCTGGAATGTGATTACAGACATCATCAATACGAGTCCCCAGGGTGAATCATACGGTTTTAATGTGTCTTCTGTCACAATACAATGTAGCTGAGTCCAGCCCTTGTCAGTGGTGGACCCCCCCTGCATCTTGAAAATAGATGCTTCATACCACATAGTAAAATACAATTGACAAGAGGGCATTTCGTCGTATTTCTGATTCGTCGCCACCACTGTTATTGGCCTACTTTTGCGTTTGGCATGGTTTATCCATCGCTACACTACAACTATGCTATGGTTGTTAGTTCACCAACCAGTTCAAACTAATACTACAATAAGTACTGCACCTCGAAAAAAGTAAATAGAACTAACAGAACAATACCATCTCAATGTACAAAAAGAGCTCCTTTTAACCTTTTACAAAAAGAAGAAAATTGTGATTTTTTCTTATTTTTTCTGTCTGGCTTTTTAATATTCTGACTTGCTTGAATCATAAAAAATAACCCTCTCATTGATTTCTTCTGAGCACCAATTATTCCCAAAAAATGGTGTCATTTGTTTTTCCTATGGTGTCTATTTCAAAAGTTATGGTCATAATCGATTTTCACATTTCATCAAAATCCAAGATGCCGCCAAAGGAACCCCATGGGACAATATTTACTTTGGGAACATTCAAAATTCATTCACTAGACACCTTAAGGATTACAAAAATTTAGGTTAGAAAAATATATCTTGGGGTTGCATGGGAACCCATCTCCCGACTAGACTACAACTTCAAGGCAAGGACAGCCTCCGGTAGCCAATGTACAACAGTTTACGTTGCAATGACAATAACCTACTATGGGCAATATCGGCAACCAATACCTATAGCGTATGCCTCAGCGAGTGCCAGTCTCCATCAAGCAAGGTACTTCGGTTTCGGACTTGTAATGAACCAGTTTCCAATGTTACAAAAACTAAATTCTGGGCGGTTGTTTGGGCTCAAAATTCTAAGTTAGGTTTTTCGAATATTGCTCCTAATCAATTATCATCATCGTGCATTGTTTCCACGGCTATTTGAGAGTCACGTTTATTACCTTGAACTGAAATAAAACAAAAAATCAATGGCCACACACTTTTTACAACTATTTTGGGTTTTTATTCCACTAACTGCTCTCTGTAATTTGTCGAAATTTTCATTGCGGGCAAATATGTGTTTTCTAAATCTGTTTCATACGCCTTCCGGGTGAATAACTGGCGCTAGCATCATTTCATGACCTTTATAGGCCTATATGGCATGATTCCCGCAATGGATTTTTCTGTTTCTTCAGATGTCATAGCTCCCTGCATGCCCCTACTTATATCAGTTGTCATATTGTGTCCTCACTGATTAAAATTACTCTAAAATAAAAGAGACAATTTGAATGGGTCAATCAGCTGTGTGACAAATCTTCATGTACAGGATCTGATGGGATAAATTGAGTTGGATCACCTGTTGAAGATTAAATATTCAAGGTCCTGTGGATATGGAAATTTTGTTATGAGGTCAGGAGTCATTCATTTAAAAGGCGACAGCCAAAGACAATTTATCTCCGTTGCAGGCAGTGTGGCAGGGAAATTCGTCCGTTTATATCCTCTAAAATCTTTATGTGTATCTTTATGAAATGTTTGCCAATTTATTCATATGGTTTATGTACTAATAAGATGTACTAAAAAAAAACCGGAACGTTCCTTTTAAAAAAAATTCAATTGGTAGAAATCACAGGGCAGTATTTTCCTTAGGTGTGTTTCTGTGAATTTTGCAAGTGATTTGCAAGGTCGTGGGCGAATTAATCAATAATAATAAATAAAACTTCCTTTAAAAAGAAAGGCTAAGGTGTGTCAGAGGAAATATCCAAGAAGTGCGCAATGAAATTCGTGGTACATGCTTAATGCACATTCAACAAGTGGTCAATAATGGTGGTTCAAAGTATGTTGTCAGATAATCGTGTTTTGTTTATAATAAATTAACCCTTTCGACACGGGCCATTCTGTATCGTAATATAGCACATATGTCATGGCTTATAGCAGCCTTGCAGTCATTGTGACACAGCCATCTTAAAAAGAATATCCAAAGACTAGGCTGTTTGGACTCATTTAATGCATTTTCATTCTGTTCTGAATATGAACTTGAAAAATTAATATTTCCCCAAAAATCTTCAAAATTTGACCATTTTTTTTTTTTGACCGTTGAGCGACTGTATTCGCTTGCCGTTTCAAGGAATAGTCATAATAACTGGAACTGCACTTCGAGGCAGCAGCTTAATACAAACACACAATGATTGGCAAGTAAGATCTTCCATGGTTCCTATGCCCATATCAAATGAACAATGAGGACGTGAGTAGTAAATTCTGAGTTAACCATGATCACTTATGCAATAAATCCAGAGTATTTAGTAGCCCCGCTGTGATTGGAACACGGTGTGAAAGCAGATTAGTCCGGCGGGAGACACGTTCGGGGCTCCATAGACCATACGGAAAAAGCGTGATTGAGACTAATGTTGCGTGAGAGTCAACTGAATCGTTTGCCTATTGTTCACCTTTGTTCCGGACTATGAGTACGTGGACTATAATTTACCCAGTAAAAAAAAGATTCTGCCTTTCCGAAAATAATCCCCTTTTTTCATCTGTGTACCAAGGAAAAAAGGGTGATTCACCTCTTTTTCACGGCGTGAATACTCGGAGTGAAATAATAAATATGAATTTGCCTAAAATAAACGGGTGATTCACCCCGTGAAACATGGAATGTAATTAAATCGCCAAAGTCACGGGATGATGTGAAAAACCTTTCACCCCGTGAATTAACCGTTCAAAAAAACTCACCTTACAGGACTGATTCAGTACTACTGTCACCCCAAATCCACCATGAAGAATTAGGGGTGAAACACGGGGTGAAACACGGGGGACAGTGGTTGTCAATCAAAGCTATTAAGTAACGACACTGCTTGCACGATTCAAACAGTGTCAAAATAGGCTAACTTTAGTTTGATGCCTTACGGGTACATCGTAGGAAAGTAATATGTGTATGATTGATACGGTATACCAGACAGACCTATTATATGAAATTTTCCCAGTAGGCGGTCAGAGAAATATTTAGACAGTCGGAACTTCATTTAGCCTACTTGGCCGTTTTGTGACATGGTGTAAGGGCAACAAATCATAATGATAAGTTGGCAAGGTACTTTAGGGAATTTATGGAAGTAGGAAATGCACGTAAAATAATACTTTTCAAGTAAGTCCCATAAGTATCGATATTTGTTGCAGACTAAGTGATGTGAGTGGCAACAAAGTCATATGCGTGATAATATATTGTGCTATCACCTATGATTTCAAGGTTCAACATATCTTATTGGTTAAAGGTTCAAGTTGTTTTCACTTGAAAATATGTGCTCTCAATGAAGTTATGGCAGGATGACGAGATAAACCATCGTCTACGAGAAATTGTGGTGTAACTAGTGACTTCATACTAACCAATATAACCTGCTCGTAAAATAATTAAAAGTATAAATAAGCGGAAAAAGAAATTGGAAACAGCCGGGGTGGCGGTTTGCACATTAATCACAAGATGAATTCGCTGCTAGGGGAATTCGAAATCACTGCTCGTTCACATGTGGCGATGCTCTACACTGAAGCATTTACAGCAAACATCCGGTAGGGGGAAAGGAGAATTCAACCGATGGCAGTGTTCGGGTTTATGCCGCCGTCATTCCGGATGGATCTCCGTAATAAACTACACATATACACAGCAGACGAGCGAATGGGTGTGAGAAAGGTTGTAGTAGTACTACCCGGAATGTAGCTGCTAGTAATTAATGGATACCGCTAAACATCATTAACATTTAAAGCTAATCCGCACACAAAACACAAGATTAGCAACGGTAATGTAACTACCTGTATTGCAATAGTTAATTGGAAGCGATAGAAATGCATGCGATTTAATGTATATGAAACTTCAACCCACCACACTATGGCATTAGAAAAGCACCAACTGACTGGATCTGAACACTCCTGAAAAATTATATTAGAAATAAACACTCTTGTTTTGGTGACGTATTTACATAACAAAAAAGTTAACCTGCAATGCGGCCCCCGCAGCCGAACTGGCAAATTTAGCCATTGCGTGAACAATTATTATACAAAATACTCAAAACTATGAGATATTAGAAAGTGCCTGATATTATTTTCGGAACAAAAAAAGAACTAGAGGAACTAAAATAGTTTATAATTTTTAGTATGTGTAACTCAATTCAATGTAAATTATGGGTTTGTTCTTTTTTTCCCTTTTCCCTTGATGTAGTTTAAAAAGCGTAGATTGGACTGGGTAAACCTTTTTTTTTTGGGCAACAATGAAGGAGGAACGTCATTATAGGGTGTGATATCTCCGAAACAACAAAAAATCTATCTGTGAATCAGATATACAGTTTCACATACAAATGACCCAGACGTACTCAACTAAAAGTGGCGAAACCTAAATAAACATTGGGATAAAATGATAGGATAACATTCTGAAATAACTTTCCTAACCTCCACTATCACTTTTGGGGCGCACTGAGACAGTAAAGACCGCAAGAGTAAGATCTGAACCAATCAGAGATACGGATTGATCTCATTACGCAACTTTAGGTCTATAATTACAACCAACAAGAAACTGATGATAGATTGATAAACTATCTACATTACATGTTACATATAGATTAAATTAGACATGCAATTAACCGGAACAAACCTTCTAACAAGAAATAAAAATAAACAAAACAACAAACAAAAAAAACAATGTAAAAAATATAGAAGAAGCCAACTTAGACCTGATGAGAGATCCCATCAGAGGGAGTAAACCATAGTGCCAGAGTTTCACTCCACCCAGAGGGGGACAAACATGAATTGCCTACACATGATCAATGTTAAACCAATTGAGTAACCCGCAACACCATATGGCAGTGAGCTCAACCACTTACAAAGACACTGACCTTGCAGTTAAAAACATGACATTTACATGTGTAGGTATTCGCTCATCATTTATGACCTTACTTGTTAATAAGGCGTATGTTTCAAACCAACCCCCATCTTTAAAAATCATTGGTTACTATCATAATACAATTGAATAATACAATCAGGATCTATTTTACCATAGGACGTGCGCTTGAAACTCTTGTCGCTTATTTTAGTCACTCAGTATGACCTAATTAACATTTCTTTTTACTTTAATTCATTCACTGTATTTCAGTATTCTCCTTCTGAGTGAACTCAGAACAGATTTACTTTTTTATGCTTTCACAGAGATCTCTAGCGGATAATCCCTTTAAACACAAGATTTTGTAAATAAAACTTCAGTGCAAAGGCAAAATCGCAAATGACATCAATTTTAGTTGCCGGAACAAAATTGTGGTAAAAACTGGAATTGAGACGGAAACCTGTTTGATTAATGAAATATTTCTCTTTTATTTCTCTTGTTGACATGAAATATATTTCTTCTTTTTATAGTCTAATTCTAAAACCAATTACGTTGATAACTTGATGAAAAAATACGACAGCAACTAAAAAACATAGACCTACTGAATGTACATTTTATGTACATGTCGCACTTGTTTATGGACGTTTTTTAAAGACACTATCAGTGATGGCTAAATCAGCAAATCCGAAAAATCATCCCAAAAATCAGATATTTCCATGTATGTAACAAGGACAGGTATCCTAACCATACCCTGCAAATGATAAGACGAAGCCAAACACTAATAAGGACAGAATCGGAGATTTAGTCATTCTGTTCCGTTGGAACTTACTTAACAACTACCGTAATGAATGGGAATCGTATCTTGGAACCAAGCCGTTTTCTTTTGTCAATTCGCAGCTGGAAACGGTAACTTATGAGAATTAGACAGACTTTCTCCTTTCACTTGAAGCTATACTGCACATTGCAACTATTTTTCAAATCACTGAATAGGTCTAAGGGTGAGTCGTCGAGTCGTTGTCTACGGATGCCCAAAAGCAATTTCTTTATTCTAGCAGTCAGGTGCATTCTAACAACGCCAGAATGAAAAGCGAGTGACTTACGCCCCCCCAAACTTCGCAAATATAATGCTGGCGTTCTTTCCAATACTCTTTAGTTAGTTATGTTGGTCTCATTAAGTATCAAGGTAGTTGGGAATCATAGTTAGGTCTACAAAATCATGGCTCGTAAACTGTATTCTATCTTTTTCAGGTATTTTCGATGGAGGTTGGTATTGGGGACTGGCGGTAGTCCATGTATGGGGAAAACGTCTGTGATGGTTACCCAAAACTCCTGCCATTCTTGTTAGTGGAATCATTATCTCAAAGGATATAATTTGTTTATTTTCAAACTTGAATATAAATTAGGGCTCTGACTTATACTAAATGTGCACAAACAACACACACATACACACACAGAGAGCGAGAGAGAGAGTGGTTTAACACTAGTTTGCTGTGTAAATTAACCAAAATGGCGTAGAAAGCCTTAGTCAGTTATATATGTGGCATTTTTTCCTCGTGTGTGATTGTGAACCAGTATCGCTGAGAGGATTTTCTGCGTGTCTGGTTGAGTAGAAGCCAAACTGAAAGCATTTTTTGTGCAAGTTTATTTTGATTGCGGCGGCACGTATGTTACTTTGAAATTGTATGTTGTTTGTTTGAAAAAACTGAAGGTGAGGTTGTAACCCCCCAGCTGTCACCGTTGTCGAAACCGACTGGAAAAAATGGGTCTAGAAAATTGTCAAATTGGTGTCTTGGCAAAGGATAATTTCTTATCCCCGGTCTTGGGCAGCCCACGGCATGCCCATGGCCATACTAACTCATAGGTTACGGTGATCCTTTTGTGCAAAGTTGAAAGGTTTCCAGGCTTTTGCCTATTATAGCGAAGAAAGTATTAGCGAAATTGTGTGTGTGCTTGTTGTTTTCAACTAAGCACGAATCGCGTTTACAATGTGTCGACAGTCGATTTCAGGAAAAACATGTGGGTCTTGTATAGGCCTTTCTCATCTAGGGTTATTTTCGGTTTGATTGTTTAGTCAGTTGATGTGTTAGCTTGAGAAACATAAGAATGAGAAGTAATGACCGCTGAGGTTGGGAAAGTAAATATAAGAAACTTTTATTTTGCCATACATTTATTACTAACATGGGGCATGAGTGTAAGTTGATGAACTTATTACAAGTCGTTTCGTCCTCACACCATTCAGCTTCACATTTACGTATTCTGCGTGCTTATCACCAGTCTTCCACTACCTCCTTCCAAAACCTGTAACTGCATCCGAGAGACTTATGTTATTGAAGTATTATCTTCTTTCTCTTCTACCATTACAAGTAGCGATTTTGCAAAAGCGTTTCAACCAAACAAAAAAGAAGTCACATTTTGATATAAATGCACGTTGATTTGTTTCATATTTTGCTCTGAAAGATATATAGTGTGATTTTTTAATGGTTCAGGGGCCTTACTGAAAATCACCATTTGTTGAGTAGCCTATACCGTGTTAAATGGTTAATCAATAAAACAATTTTAGGAAAAATTGGTAAAATGACCTAAATAACATGTGCTTTCATCATAGACGGTTTTGGTTAAAAAAAAAACAAACTGTAAAAGTAAGAGTATTCAAATGTCTACAAGTCATTATAAGACATAGGTTTGACTAAGTGGGACCAAATAAATCTTATGTCAACATATGTAGGGGCTTATAATTTAAGAAAATTGACAAACTTATTTTACAGTGTATGTGAAACCCCAAACTAATCACACCACCACATCAATTGAAAATTACAGATTGATGGCTAAAAGGACATTAGTTATAATGTTGGGTCATTTAGGGACTTGGACAATGGAGTCATACATTTCAGTGATGATTCTTTAATGTGCACATTTGATAATTCTGAGATTTTAAAGGTATGGTTAATTCCATTGAGAAAGTTTCAAAAAGGTTTTTTTTGTGGTGTGTGACAAAAGGTCTTATGAGATGTAGTCAAAGCAAAGGGGTTATGTGGCCACACCACTGTACCGAACAAACTTCATTGCATGGTATTTCCCCTCACCAGAAAGAACAGTTTTCACGTTAAGAGTAAAATACCTAGGGATGCATATAAAGATTAATGTAGGCCTATATAACCATGCATTGTATATTCTATAGAAAATTATTATGCCATTCAAGTGTAACTATAAGACAAGGTGAGTTTGTGGTTGACGATTTTCACTACATTAACCCCATGTTTATCAGTATTTGTATGAAAAAAAAGCGATATTTGCTTTATGAACGGAATTGATATACCATCATTAATCGCGTGTATAGATCCGCAGCCGGTTTCTCCCCGATTCACCCGTGATTCAGCCTTTCACACCCAAACTCTCCACGTGATTCACGGTTTTCAACTTTTATCAATACAGCTTTTCACAATGGGCTATCCAGAAAATAAAGGCACACCCCTATAGAGGGGTAAATTTTCAATTAGAAAAATATCGGATTTCCAAGCCTACCACCTCCCACAAAATTGGCATTTCCGGTTACCAATAAACGATAAACAAAAAAGGGAATCCAAACCTAATTAAAAAGTAAAAAGAAAAAAATCCTGGAAATTTTATGATTTAAATCCACGATGATCAAGTATAAAATCGAATGTGGGTGCAGTAAAAAAGAGTGGAGTTTAAGCATAAAGTAGGAAAAGTCACAGTTCCTAGTGTAGAGGGCAGACAACTGAAATTAGGAATTTTTGGTGAATATCAGCAACCGGGCCGTTGTTAACAATTTATTCAGATGGATAAGACATTCTAGCTCTTTGCAAACAAAATTTCAATAACATATAAATAACATGTAACATAAGTAATAAAGAAAACACTAAGTTATTGTAGATCATATATCTATAATATATATAATTTATATATATATATCTATATATATATCTATATATATATATACATATATATATATATCCTATGATCTCAGATTCAAACAAAGGAAAGTGGCTTGAACCAATCATTTTGTGTAAAATCCTGTGCAACGTATAACTTGTGTCTTCAATGAACTTAGCATATATACAGGATTAGGCTGAGCTCATAGTTATTAGTTGGGAGAGGTTAACTTTTTGGTTTCAGTGTACAACCAATAGAGCTGTTCATTACTATAATGTAAGGCCAGGTTATTGAAATGTTTTTTTACTAAAGTGATATGAAAATAGCTATACACTGTTAACAATTTTTTTGTTCCCGTGATTAAGGAAAACCAGATTTTTCCCTAAATTGACGGAAAATTGTTTGCAAACAATACAAATAAAAAAAAAAAACATAAAAAATTTTAATTTACAGAAATTACAGTAATTTTCTGCCGCAAAAATTCCAGACACTTTTTCGTTCTAATTTGAAAGTGACAGGGAGATTTTTTTTTAAATCGAATTCATCTCAACTACAGGATCGATGTAGACCACCTACCGAGAAACGTTAGAAAGGTTCATTGCACAAACAAGTACAAAAGAAAACAGCAAGCCTGTTTGAACTTGCCGACTATCGTAATGGTCCCCATAGACACGCGTGCTTTGACTTTGTCGTGACGACAGAAAGGACTAAATCATCGGATTATTGCATAAAGATGGCGAACGTATTCGGCTTATTCGTTCAGTAGGTGGATCTAATACATTGGTAAAGCATTCCAAACAATTGCAAAAAACCCGGGTTCAAAAAAGAATTGGGGGCGCTTCTCTCTGGAAATCTCTTCATGTCTCTTTAAATACGGAAAAAATCTGTAAAAGACACATTTTTTCCAGAATATGAGACACATTTCTGTAAAAATTACGTCAGTTTCCGTTAATTGCCGAAATCTGGAAATACCCTAAAAATCTGAAATTCTACTGCCCAGAAATTCCGAAATTTACTTTTTCTATTTAGCATGATTAACCTAAGCTAACTACAACACATTACAATTATACGTCATGGTATTGGTCTTGTGTGAATAGGTTTTTGCTCTAAATATATAATTTGCCTTTAATTATATGCAGGCCAGCCAAAATAAACGTGAACTGCATAACGGAGGTCAACATTATACATAGCCAATCTTGGCTTGACGACTTTGTACTAATGGTAAAGTTAGAGCAAAGTAGAACCAGTTATAGTTGGGCATTCTTTGCTTGAAAGCTTTAAGTGCTGAGATTTTGTGAGATTCCGTGGGCAAGTCTATTGAAGGAGATTCTGGAAAGAAGGTCCTACTTACATGATAAGATACCGTGTTAGGGTCTGACTTAGATTCTGACTGAGATAATGAAGATAAACAATAAGCTAGTTATCAATAAAAAAAAGATTGAATTATTTCAAATCCACCTGTATTATCATCACAGAAGCGTTTCATAAAAGCTCATTATTTAACAAAAATAAGTGTGAAGTAATAACTGGTTAAAGAAGATTTTGTTCTAATTTATTTATTATATACTTCTGGAAAAAAAAACATAAGTTAAAAAACCAAATTTTAGGCTAGTCTTCAAATCAGATCATGGCGATATACTACAAGGGTTTAATGGTGGTCTTGAGAATTCAAGTGCACCAGGTGTCTAGTTGAGATCAATGACCCCACGGCCTGTTTATCTTGTACCGCCATCAGGGATGCACTTCAGTGCATTTGATTCGTATTCAAAAGGGGATGCACTCAGTTGATATTATCAACCAGTTGCATCCCCGATGGCCTTGCGAAAAGGGACATGTGTGAACCTCTGAGTGCCCTTCTTAACCATTGTAATAAGCCTGATTACGTCACTAAAATACCTTTAGCATGCCTTCACAGGCCACTTACCAATGCAGCTTTAAACTCCAGGTTATAACATGCCTATTTTTAACTCCTTTTTTAAGCTACCAAAAATTTCCTCTTTTTGTAGTGTAGTCTGTACATGTTTAGTCATGCGGGAATGGCCAATTACCCTGGGTGCTGCAATATGCAAATAGGTGCTTATTTCAAGTTTCTTCCGCATTAGTATTGGGGTTTAGTCACCCTGTCCCTATACATGTATATGCCTACACAAAAACATGCCCACACACACAATATTCACACACGTGCACACCACACGCGCAAGCGAGTGCACACGACACACACACCACACACACACCACACAGCACACACACATACAAACACCAAAAAACAAGACATGAACAATAAAAATCCACAAATAGACAAAAAATGAAATAAAGGAAAATGGAAAACGCACCACGCCCGAGCATATGACTTCAAAACATTAATACTATGAAGCAACGTGAGAGTGAGGTTAGGGTTCAACTTGCATGGCCGTGGGTTGCTCAAGTTACAGCAGAAAGTGGTCAATATCGGTAAACTGCAGCATGCACTGAGCATGCATGCAGTGCCAGTGGAAGTTATGAACAGACTTAAGGAAAGTCCCCTTACTTTGCTTACTATGCGACAATTTGGACAGATTCAGGATGTTTTTTGTTTTAGCATGATGTCTCTTTTTCCCTATTGGAATGATTGACGGTTTGTATTTTGAGGGTTTGGCAGCATTTACGGGGCGGTAATTTTAGCATTTTTTAATGCCAGATTCAGTTCATACACAAAACTTTCACCCAGAAAAGTGTTTTCATTCAAACTTCTTGAACTTGAAAAATTAATTTACAACCAACACTTTCTTACGTTCTGCGCAGTATGACACACATATTTGTAAGCAAAAGATAGGGTTTATTACGTTATCAAAATTCGAAATAACAAACTGCAAAACTGATGACATTATCAAGAGGTGGTTTGCTGGGAACATTTTTGTGTACGAAGTTAAAAGTTTGACGTGGCTAATGACTCAAGAAATATGGTCCATTTGTTTAGTTTATTTACGTTTTATCCTGGGGTATTGAATTCTGGCTGAAAATTAGACCTATAAAAACAAAATATAAGTACTTTACAATTTATTATAAAAAAACATTTAATGACACACATTCATTCATGCCCAAAATGATAGTTTGATTGTTGTTTTGTAAACTAAAACGCATTCAACGTAATTAACGATAACATTACACAATAACGTAGTAGTATAACATTTTTACATTTTTCACATGTCGTCATTGACTACGATGTATTGATGAAAGTTTATTGTTTATATAATTTAAACAATTAAAAAAAAGAAAAAAACTAAAAAATCAATAAAATAACAATATTTAAATATATTGTTTGGTGCCTAAAAATTTTTTTGTGGATAAGTAATTACACTTCCTTTAAAAAGGTAGCAGTTAAAAAAACTCATATTTTTAGACTTTTAATAGTCATTGTGAGCTGGAAGACAACACTATTCAACTGCCGCATTAGTTTCCTTGAAATAAGCTGACACAATCAATACTCTTAGTAGAATGTTTACCAAACTTAGCAACTGCGTGTGAATGATAACGTCATAAAAAGGGTTGTAACGGACTTATGTTTTTTTTCAAAGATATAAAAATAAATTGAGACAATACAAGGACAAAAAACTCCAATACAAGCATTCGAAACAGTTTGGCAACAAGAAACCGATATTCGGAAGAATTCAAGCTGCTAAGTATTTTTCATTTTTTTAAAAAAATTTTGATGTTGTGTTCCGGACATCAATTTTATCGATTTTTCGATGTTGATTGAAGGCAAATATCTCATAGAAACGAAAACGGAAAGCATGGCAAACTTACATTTGTCCAAAGCAGCTCAACGGCGCCTTCAAAACGTACCGTTTGTCCAATAAAGCATGCTGAAAAGTTATTGACCAAAGACACGAATATTGGAAATGCACTGTTTTCATGAAATCGACCATTTTGCTCATAGCATGAAAACTTAACATCATGGCCGGCTCAACTAAAAATTTTAGAAAATAACTTTTTCACGATATTTCGGAAGAGAAAACAAATTAATGTAGTAATCGGATCACGAAATTTACCTTAATTTAATACATAGAATGCTAGGGTACTGAAGGCCAAGACGCCAAGTATTTCACTGTTTATGTTCTATCATCAAGCAATGCAAAGGATGAGGAATTAAACCTTTGCATGATGTCAGACTTTTCTGTTGTTCAAATCTACACAATTTTATTTAAGCTGGTTTATAGGGGATCATTTGATTATTATAACTCCAAAGGTGTATTCGGAGATAGCACAAAACTTACATTTTTAATCGTGTTATCATACGAACAATTTGGATTGCAATCAAACAAACATTGGACCACTTTTCCATTCTGACCCGTAATCTTGCGGCCCCCCTAGGCTCGCTTAAGCTACCCCGACAGACAATGGCCATCATTACAATTTTCGGTGCTGGTATAGGTAAGCCCTGGTATAAATGCTCTTTGCCCTGCCCCCCCCCCCCCCACCCCACCCCCCCCCCCCACCCCCACCCCGTGTTACCGACCAACATGCCTGGCTCACCACTATTAAGTGTTAATGTTTTTACAACAAGAGCAAAAAGACCGCCTACTCCATTTTTACCAAATTAGATAGAAATCATTAAAAGCAGTTGCTCGGTTTTTAAAAAACTGTTTACTCTAAGTGGGTTTCATAAGTTAAAATTAAAATGGATTTTCACAACTCTAGTTTCCCTCCTAAAAAGAGTATTAAATAGACATTCCCAAACATGACATTTTCACTAAAGAGAACCTTTTCCAAGTGAGATGGGATCTGAATAAAGAAGAACTTAGGCGCCCAAAAGTTGGTGTACTGCCATCATCAAGCAACCAGCCTTGTTGTAGATTGCTGCTCTTTTTAGTGGTTGAGTTCCGTCTATTGTAGTCCTGACCAGAATTTCAATGGAAAATCTTAAGCTCAGTTTCTCGTATGGTGTGAAAGTTGCATGATATAGGCCTACAGGTATTTTTCAGCAAGTTAAACATTTTGTGGTATTATACGTAAGTCAGACATTACACTGTGAATGTTCTCATCAGTCAAGCGTGCACGCGCGAATGGTCTACTCAGCACCAATTATTTCAGGAAATTTAGTGGGTGAAGGCCTAGTGTTTTTAGTTGATAGAATTGTCATGGCATTTACATTTTGAACTAAATGAATGATTAATGTATTAGAAAGAAAAGATTATTTTCGAATTCGAATTGAATAGTAAAAGATAGTATTAGGGAAGATTGGATTGAAGCAAAAAATTAGGTATGGGAAAAAGTCAAATAATTTTTATTCGTTCGTTCGTGCGTGCAGACCCAAAATAACAGTGAAGATCCGTCTTTTTAGCGGGGGGACTGTAGTGTAAGAGTGTGCGTTCGGATAAAATGTGAATTTTGCCACCAAGTACTTTAGCATGATAATCCATAAAATATGATGGAGCACTTGCCACACCCTCCTTAAATGGCCCCAGGCTTGGATTTCAAGTTATACAGGGTCAACAATTTAACTGTTCTGCCTGTGTTAAAAAAACAACACCATGGTGTTTGTCTGGTAGGACAGGATTCCAAAAAGGTATATAGTTTACACTATTATGGCTTATAGTCCGTAGGTAAAACTGTAAAATGGTGATGTTTGAAAAGTCAATTTGAGGGGTACATGGGTCAAAAGTAAAAGGTGCTTTGATGTCAGTTAATATAGGTGCAAATTGGTTCCAAATAAAGGATGAAATAGGACTAGTTTACCTTATCTGTTATGCTTAGTTTTTCAACGTTATCCAACCAATAAGGTCACAGGTCAATAGAACCAATAGCTGGCCAATAGCTGTGTTGATAGCTTGTTGACTTTATCGCCCATTTTGGTTAATAACCAGACAGGTAAGATCGTCAAAACTATCCTATATTTCATTCTATGACCTACACCACCAATTTTTGAACCACATTTTACCAAATTGGAGCAACTTTTAATGTTTTGACCCCTGTAACCAACCAAATTGACTTTTTTTACCATTTTTTTACAGTTTTTACCCCTAATTCCTCAACTATAATTCACAGATAGTATAAACTATACCTTTATGGAAGCCTTGTAACCAGACAGACACATGTGTGTGCTTTTCAACACAAGGAACATTTTAAAAATTTAAACCCCTGTGTAACCTTGAAATCCAGCTGGGGGCCAGGAAAGGGGTGTGCAAGTGCGTCCATCATTTTTTTTGATTACCAATGTATAAAGTACGTGTGTACCAAAATTCACAATTTTATCCGGATTTGCACCATCACATAAAATCTGTTCACTACAGTCCCCCACTATTTAACCAGCTGATAGTTTCATCATCCAGGTTGATCAGGGCTGAATTCCCTGGGGACGTTTGAGACCTCAACAGTCATCTATGATGTGGCTAATGGTTTTGTGGCTCTACACAATCGCAGTTTGGTGAAAGTTCTACTCCGATCTTGTGACGGAAGTTCTTTGTACGACCAACGCCAGTTCTGAGTCGTTGAGGTTGACCCATGCTTTCCCTCTATCAAGGTCACCGCCTTTGGGCTTGCTTTATTTTTTTGGAATGAAAACAATGTCTAACCTACTGACGTTATTTTTTGAAAGAAACTTCTTCTGAACATAGTACAACTACATTCAGTTTTGGGTTCAAAAATCATAATCTCATACAATTAATGACAAAATTAGCAGTTTAAAGCAATATTAGCACATTTTTTGAAGAAGAGCGCCCAATTTTTCAAAAAATTTGATATTTTTGCACGCTATTTTTGGTAATTGTCTAGAGAACTATACTGCGACCGAGAATGCTCAAAAATGCGTATTTATCATAAATAGGCGATTTTTGTAATGAGAATTGGATCCTAGATTCTTAACGGCCGAGCTGGAACTGATAAGTTTTGTCCGTCCAGAAGAATAGAAGTCATTTTCGTGAGGTGGCACTAACTTGACTTGCTGAACCAATAAAACAACTTAATAGCTGAGCGGAGAGGTACTTACATTTGGCGCTATTTCCCCAGGCTATTTTCATAATGAAGGCCGTTGTCCATCAGCCTTTGAATATTATCGGGGATCCCATATTAAGTATTCTAGTTTACAAAATTTCTTCGTTTTGCGACACATGACTTGTAGAGCTTAACTTCACGGTTATTTATACTAGCCAGTTACCATGCAACCGTGGTAAAAATCTCAAAAAATGTGCAATATTGCTTTACGTAGACAAGAAGCCAATAACCATTGTTTACATTGTATAATTTGGTTTTCAAGTAAAAAATTCAGTGTATCGAGAAAAAAAGTATGGTTTAAATCGACTGATACAGTTAGTTTTCGAGATTGACCGTGTTTATTCTGCGAAAACTACTACGTTTTCAGTTGAAAAACCTTGTTTTTTA